>JAVTVY010055463.1:0-28872 GCA_036873755.1 Hanleya hanleyi
GTACACCCGTGTCTTTTCGGACTTTCGACTGAGTGTGCTAAAAATAGATCACCAGCCAGCGTGCTATAAACGGAAACCGGCCTGGCCGTTTCATCAGACACTGTCAATCACCAAGATGTTCACTTGTACTACTTGCCAGAAGCTGTTTACTCGCCCAGAAGATTTGCGACGACACGAGTCCTCCATCCACAACGGCGGACGGTATACTTGTATAACCTGCGCACGGTCATTTAATCGGGAAGATGCTTTACTGAGCCATGAACGTTCAATCCATGGGCCACCCAAGCGTCCATGCGAGGATTGTGGTCAACTCCTCAAACTGACCAGTCAGTTGCTGCGACACCAACGTTTGATTCATGCCCATGAGCATGAACGACAACCTCCTACTGAAGAGGAGCCACGGAAGGTCAGACCCAGTGAAGATAAGCCCGGGGAGACGAACGCCACTGCTGATGCGATGACGGAGAACCCGCCTATACCCACAGTTCTGAAGAGCCTGAATATCCAGCTGGACCCCAGCGTTACGGTTTCGAGTCCTGACAACATCGAACATTTTCTGGTGGAGCCCATAAATGTTCCTAGCGATCTCTTACAGGACAACCATCCAAACAGTGACATCGATCGGCGCCATTGGTCCATGACACGGTACTGTTTCCACCCTCAAGATATCTACAATTTCCCACTGACCAACCGTACCTGTCTACGCAGCTACGTGGAAGCCATCTTCAACGATCAAACTACGGCCTTTAAATTGAATGCCGCTTTCGGGTACATCTTACGTCACAAAAAGACGGACCAGTTACAGTATTATTATCCCAGTGCCAACAACCATGTGTTTGACCAGCCGGTCACCATCATTAACCGGGAGTCACTAGAGACGATGCTGGAGATACTGGACACCGTGGATGCCTTGAGATGGGCGCATCGTCAACGCCCCAACATTCAATGGGTGGTAGAGAGGGTACCCAATGTCACGTTTTTCCTGACCAAGCTGACCGATCACCCCCATCGGTTGAATGCGTCACCCGTGCACTGATGAATATCATGCCGTACACACACTCTATGTCTACATGCTGCTCGCTGACTTGAGCTCAGTAAACACTTGTACCTAATGTGACAATGTGTTAAATAATAAAACATGGTGTTTGATATTTCAATTTGTTTTGCTGTGAACATACTAAACATACCCAGGGCGGCTCCCCCAGCCTGGGTATGATGTAACATTGGGGGTAATAAACTATATAAACATTGCTAAACTTGTTGTTTTTTTCTCGACAACCGCTATCCGATTGCATAATACAGATCCGACATTCATCCGCGTGATGACGCGCGCGCGCTCGCGCTGGGGGGCCGCGCCGGGAAAACACCCGGCGGTTGAACATACGGACGTGTCAACCCCCCACGTGACCTGCGCAGCAGAATGGAAACGACACCCTAGTGTAACTCCCTCACCTAGGCTTCACAAGACCCCAAAACGTGTAGCGGGACCCATACAGGGTCCAGTTTTCGACACTAGGTGACCACATTCCGACGAAATGACCAGTTTTCGACACCGGATGTGCCGCCATCTTGAACATACGTGCCGCCATCTTGGATATGTCCCATAATGCACCGGGTCAAAATACTCGCTTATGATTGGACGAGAGCTCTGTGACGGATTTGAAATACTCGCTTCTGATTGGACGAGAGCTCCGCATTGGCGTCTGCGCATGCGCAGAATGATATTCCTACCGCACACCCAACCCATCAGATGCCCCTTCACCTAGGCTTCACTTTAATACCTCACTCGACTCCATCGACCCATTAGGGACTCCCCTACATCCCAAAACGTCTATGCGCATGCGCAGAATGGTGACAACGCCCGAGCCGCTAGTCCAGTCAGATGCCCCTTCACATAAGCTTCACTTGGAGACCTCACTCGACCCCATCCGACCATGAGTAACTCCCCTAGCTCCCAACACGTCTAGCGGGACCCATACAGGGTCCAGTTTTCGACACTAGGTGACCACATCCCGATGAAATGGCCAGTTTTCGACACCGGATGTGCCGCCATCTTGAACATACGTGCCGCCATCTTGGATATGCCCCATAATGCACCGGGTCAAAATACTCGCTTCTGATTGGACGAGTGCTGTGTGACGGATTTGAAATACTCGCTTCTGATTGGACGAGAGCTCCGCATTGCATCTGCGCATGCGCAGAATGATATTCCTACCGCACACCCAACCCATCAGATGCCCCTTCACCTAGGCTTCACTTTAATACCTCACTCAACTCCATTGGACCATTAGGGGCTCCCCTACATCCCAAAACGTCTATGCGCATGCGCAGAATGGTGACAACGCCCGAGCCGCTAGTCCAGTCAGATGCCCCTTCACATATGCTTCACTTTGATACCTCATACAACTCCATCGGACCATGAGTAACTCCCCTAGCTCCCAACACGTCTATTTCCATACCCTTGGGCCATCGCGCATGCGCAGAATGCTGATAGTTCAACCCCACACCCAGCCCATCAGATGCCCCTTCACATCAGCTTCACTTTGATACCTCACTCGACCCCATTGGACCATGAGTAACTCCCCTGGCTCCAACACGGCTATTTTCATACCCTTCGGCCACCGCGCATGCGCAGAAGGCCGATAGTTCAACCCCACACCCAGCCCATTAGATGCCCCTTCACATAAGCTTCACTTTGATACCTCACTCGACCCCATCGGACCATTTTATCTAGGGACTACTTTTTCTCCGCGGAAGCTTTTTCCCGAGACCGAATCACCGCCAAAACCGCGGCCAGACCGCATCACCGCGGATGAATACATCCTGAATACATCCCCTGCAGCAATTGGAACTCTCCTGTGCTAGAGGTAGCTTTTGGTCATCCTGCCGGAACTATAGTTCACTTGACCTCTCTCTCCGCCACGTGACCGCCACAAATTATGCAAATTTCTGAGGTCAAGTTGCGCTGAAATGCTCGCTCTATACTACTCACGCTTAAGTATTATAGGGAAGTTCAGAATGACCATGCCAATAGGGCAAACGAACATGTAGACATACTCAATGAGATAATTTGGAATAATAAGAACTTCACTTACAACAGAAAGTCGTTTTACAGTGTGAGGTGGCATGATGTTGGAATCATATTTGTGTGGCACTCGGTTTATTAGATGATGATGATAATTTCTTGAGTTTTGAAGGGCTCTGTGAAAAGTATACGTGTGCTTGACAACTGTTGTAAAGAAGAATTCAATAAGTATTTTGCTCCTGTAAATAAGAAAGTAGGCAGTAATATGTTGTATTTTAGAACTCACCAGGCTTTACTTTCACAGACACCAACATTCACAGATGTCCCTCAGGACCAGTATCCATCCAAATGTAAAGTTTTCTATAATATTCTAATTGGCATGGAATCTGATATTCTGCCAACAAGCGGTTCTCTCACAGCATACAGTTCAGTACATAACTTGCCACTTGACAATAAGATTGAGCAGTTGCAATTTAAAATTTTACATAAAATATTCCCCTGCAACAATTACTTGGTGCAGATACGGATTAAGGGAGATAACACTTGTGAGAAGTGTGGCCTGGCTGAAACTGTGGAACACACAATGTATAACTGTGCAGAAGTTCGTCTTTTCTATGAAAACTTGTTCCCACGGTAGAACAAGTAATGTATGGTATACACAATGCGACTGTATAAAAACAAGCATGGTTTTCATTGAATTATATTTTGGCACTTTTATTCAACACTGTAAGCCCTTTGTCACGTGAGCTATTGTAAGGGTTTGTAAACGTGGCAGGAAACAATAAAGGCAAAAAAAGACAGTGGAAGGTTGCCTCACAGGGTGCAGCCATGTTGGCCATCAAGAATTATTCTTCTATCAGACAAATGCAAATGATGTTTCTGTCCAACTGAACATAGGTGAAATGAATCTATGGTAAACTACTCAACAGTTTTTTCTTGTCTTAACATTTGAATGAATGATACTCTCATTACTGTGGATACAGAATATTGAGACACTGAACATAATAAACGCTGTGGTTGAAGTTGAGTCATGATTTGGAGTACAAGCATCAAGTGAACTCAGGCGCTTATAGTGCATGTCTTCTGACAGAATATACACGTACTCGACATGGTGCTTGCTCAGAGGATGGATACAGACCGACTCTAATAGTTAACATTCGACGTTATATGACCATACACTCACTCATTCAGTCACTCACCCACTTCCGTCTAACTCACTCATTCACTCAACCACTCGTTCTTCATTCACTCCCTCACATTGTATCCAAGGGAAGGTAACTATACCAGGCTAGATAGACCCATCATGCCCTACGCACAACACCCCGCATGTCACTACCTCACATTGTACCCAAGGGAAGGTAACTATACCAGGCTAGATAGATCCATCATGCCCTACGCACAACACCCCGCATGTCACTACCTCACATTGTACCCAAGGGAAGGTAACTATACTAGACTAGATAGATCCATCATACCCTACGCACAACACCCCGCATATCACTACCTCACATTGTACCCAAGGGAAGGTAACTATACTAGACTAGATAGATCCATCATCCCCTACGCACAACACCCCGCATGTCACTACCTCACATTGTACCCAAGGGAAGGTAACTATACTAGACTAGATAGATCCATCATACCCTACGCACAACACCCCTCATATCACTAGTTACCCCTTTGGATTAGTGTATATATCCGTGTGCAGATCAGTTCCTATGTGCAGCTTTAACGGGCTGCCGGAATTCAACCTTCGTCAGTCTCGCACGTTTTTCAGGTAGGGTTATTTTACACATGTGACAAAAATGGTTGACCCCATGTTTTGGACAGCTTTTTTATCTCGCCCCGAGACGTGGAATACTGGTGAGATATCTTATTGAAATCGATTGTCAAGATTTTCCCAAGAAATGAACGAAATGTGGGCTATATTTGGGTCATTTTAATAGATTTTTCAGAAAATATGGAACATTCCCTTCAAGAAACTATATACTTGCTCCTATAGGCTAGTGCGCACTGGGGTGTAAAGTCTGTTTCTTTCCCGTATTTTTTTTCTGGAATCCCAGTATTGGATCCACCCATCATTTACGGACCCGGCGATCGTTCAGGGTGCAGTCCACGGGAGACCCCACCTAGCTAGAAATATCCAAGAGACATGCACCGCTGGATACACACCCTAAAAGCCCACCATTTGGAATGGATCATCCCAATATGATGACGGTCAGCGACCCAACGGGATGTGGAAAGAAGTCATGGGTTGTCAAGTATCAGCTCTGGTGCTACTGTCAGTGTCAGCCTGTCTACTTGACAGTGGTGTGGAAGACTCTAAGCTTCATCACAGACATTACTCGCGATATCGATCAAACGTATTACTTCGACCCTGAACAGACCAATGTGGTAGTACTAGATGATCTAATGGGTGCAGCCAAGGAAAATACACACACCGCTGATTTGTTTTACCGAAGGATCTCATAACCGGAAGCTGACTGTGATTTATTTCACCCAGAATAGCTTTCCTCAGGAAATCCATCGACAGAGCGCAAATGCGCCAGTTCGGAAGTCGAATTTATTGAGCACGCCTCACCAGCGTTGGGCACTCACTCACTCACTCAATCACTCAATCACTCACTCCCTCACTCACTCGCTCACGTCGTTAGTGCGTCCATGCGTTAAGACGGACGTTGGGGACGCCTCACGGGCGTTGTGCACGCCTCACTCACTCACTCACTCACACTCACTCACACACGCGCGCGCGCATACACTCACACTCACTCACTCAGCATCTGATTGGACAAGAGTCTTCTTGAAATGTAATCAGAGCTTTTGGGCTAATTCACCAGAGCGTTGAAGCGTTAAGCTAAGTGTTGAATACAGGACAGATATGGTATAATACAGGACAGATATTTTATAATACAGCACAGATTCGGTAGAATACTGGACAGATATGGTAAAATACAGGACAGATATGGTATAATACAGCACAGATATGGCAAAATACAGGACAGATACTGTATAATATAGCACAGATTTGGTATAATACAGAACATATATTCTATAATACAGGATAAATATGGTACAATAGAGGACAGATTTGGTATAATACAGGACAGATATTGTATAACATAGGACAGATATGGTATAATACAGCACAGATACTGTATAATACAGCACAGAGTTGGTATAATACAGCACAGATATGGTATAATAGAGGGCAAATATAGTATAATACAGAACATATATTGTATAATACAGGACATATATGGTACAATACAGGAGAGATATGGTATAATACAGCACAGATTTGGTATAATACAGGACAGATATGGTATAATACAGCACATTCAGGACAGATATGGTATAATACAGGACAAATATGGTACAATACAGGTCAGATTTGGTATAATACAGGGCAGATGTTGTATAACACAGGACAAATATGGAATAATACAGCACATTCAGGACAGATATGGTATAATACAAAAGGTGCATATACAAAACTCATGTCAGGAGTAGGATTCGAACCCACGCCCTGCATTGCGCAGACCAGCACTTAGGACTGGCGCCTTAGACCACTCGGCCATCCTGACTTTACAGTTATAGTTTTATAGTTTTAACTATTGTATCAGAAGTATCAAGTAAACAACTCATGTGTCAGGAGTAAGATTCGAACCCATGCCCTGCATGTGCAGACCAGCACTTGAGACTGGCGCCTTAGACCACTCGACCAACCTGCACTTTTACAGTTATAGTTCATAGTATCAAGTCATACAATCGAATTAAAATTAAATCCTATCTGCTCCCCATTTCGATATGTCGCTTGTAGGATCTAACAGGCTTGCAGTAACTCGCCTGTTAACCAGTCCCGAGAACGCTTCATAGTATTTTGAAGGGAACATTGATGACAAAGAATTTTTGGTTGGCTCAGCCGAATTAACCGGCTCGCTGGCGGAGTGTCTTTTCATGTTGCCGCGGTCCCGACATTGTGGCACCATAATACGGGGTAGATATATGGACTGATCTTTAGTGTAAACATTGGGGTAAATGGACAGAGTGAACCTATTTCCCCTCCCCGACTTCCAATGGATGAGTCCAGATGCGACCATGATGTCATAATGCTATAAATATCCATGGTATGGGCGCTCAGAACACCAAATTCAATTGAATATACGTAAGATCTTCTATAGCGACATGTACGATTGGGGAGCATCCATAGGATATTATATTATTAAGATTGTAAGTCATATGTAGTATTCATGCACGATGCGACCACCAAGTGTTTAGATGCGTCTACATGCAGAGAACTACAAGATGGCACGCCACACGATACATTCGGACCAACGATGGTCCATTTCTACACCAAATACCTTCTTCACTTCCCCAAAATGCCCGCTTTCGCTACTACTCCTACTGATGACGTTACCAATGACGTCACAGATGACGAGAAAATGCCTCAAATAGGGGTCTGCACCACGAGAACTAAAAGGTGACACCCAACACGATGCATTCGGACCAATGGTAGTCCATCTCTACCCCAAATATCTTCTTTCTCTGCCCCAAAATGCCCACTTTGGCTACTACTCCTACTGATTACGTCACCAATGACGTGAACATTCCTCAAATGGTGGTCTGCGCCACGAGAACTACAATATGACACCCCACACGACGCATTCGGACCAAGAATGGTCCATCTCTACACCAAATACCTTCCTTCACTGCTCCAAAATGCCCACTTTGGCTACTACTCCTACTGATGACGTCACCAGTGACGTCATAGATGACATGAACATCCCTCAAATCGTGGTCTGCATCACGAGAACTACAATATGACACCCCACACGACGCATTCGGACCAAGAATGGTCCATCTCTACACCAAATACCTTCCTTCACTGCCCCAAAATGCCACTTTGGCTACTACTTCTACTGATGACGTCACCAATGACGTCACAGATGACGTGAACATTCCTCAAATGGTGGTCTGCATCACGAGAACTACAATATGACACCCCACACGACGCATTCGGACCAAGGATGGTCCATCTCTACACCAAATACCTTCCTTCACTGCCCAAAAATGCCCACTTGGTTACTACTCCTACTGATGACGTCACGAATGACGTCACAGATGACGCGGACATCTCTCAAATCGGGGTCTACACCCCGAGAACTACAAAATGACACCCCACACCACGCATTCGGACGAAGAATGGTCCATCTCTACCCCAAGGACACCTCCAGGCACCCCCAACGGCAATGAACATGTGTGAATTTCCCTGTATGGACCTATCCCTCTATAGCCAGTATGGACCTATATACAGACCCACCCGGTACTTTTCAAAAAATTTCACCGCTTACCTCCGAGACCCTTCACATCGTGTTCTACATGGTGAGACGTGAAAAACAAGACCAAACAACCCATATCGCAATGAACATGTGTGAATTTTCCAGTATGGACCTATCCCCCATAGCCAGTATGGGCCTATATACGGTAAGTTCCCTAAGTATTCGTGACCGGAAGTGAATATCGCAGTCGTGAAAAACTGACCACTTCCGAATACTTTGTGCAGGTCAGTTCAGGAAAACGGACGTTTTCGTAAATTTAGAGTCCCCATATTGACGGCGCTTCTCGACTTTGGGGCACACTGCGAACAGGCAGGTTAGCGTGACGAGAAGAGCGGCATGTTATGCCCGTTTCACGAGTGTAGGAACGGGCTGCCATACCGTCCGGACGGCCCAGTTGGTAACAGTTCGTTTGGTTACGTTGGTAACAGTTCGTTTGGTTACTAGTCCCCAACTTCTAAAATGTCTATCAATAAAAAAACTGATTATTCGTACAACATTACATTGTTTGCTAATTGGAATGTTTTATCCACTGCTTTGTTGTGTTATCAATCGTGAACGCGTAACCCCCATATGTTCCCCAAAGTAATAATTGAATCAAGCCTTTGTGTCTATTAATAGCCTGTACATCTCCGCCTGCATGGGGCCTAACAAGGGGGCGTATGCACACTGCGTAACTGTACTCTAGAGCAGGCGATGCCTCTCTTCATAAAATAACCTTGTTTAATTGAAATGATTATCTTCCAACATTTAAATGATGATTATGTAAAACGGTTAAAATATTTAATTTTATATGCACATATTGTGGGATTTACCTGAAGTATCAATAAAAAAACTCCAATGTCATGTAAGTCGAGGGAGCCAGTATTTCATTTCTTCAGATTTGCTAGAAGTCTCCTGTACATTTTTACCCCTCAGCCTATTAGGCTGCGGGGTCTTGTCGTTGGCATGTACGTCCGGTCGTCCGGTCGTTCGTCCGGTCGTCCGGTCGTTCGTCCGGTCGTCAACAATTCTTGTGATCGATCTAGAAACCGAACCGTTGCTTCTAGAGACTTCAAATTTGGTATACAGAATTGTTGGGTGGTCAACCACAAGCCTATTGAATCTGGACCCGATTGGTTGGAAACTTTGGCGGCCATCTTTAATTTATGCGAAACCATCACAGCTTTCTCGTTACCAAGCTTTTTTTAGAACGACTTACCCTAGGCACACCAAACTTGCCGTGCACATCCATATGCTCATGACCCAGAACCTTATTGAATCTGGACCCGATTGGGTGGAAACTTTGGCGGCCATCTTTAATTTATGCGAAACCATGAATCTTGTGTATCTCGGAAACCATTTTGCTGTTCAGTGTGAAACTTTGTAGAGATTATCGATACATCAAGAAACTTTGAAGGAATGACCGAACCAGTTTTCCTGATTAGGTGAAAGCCTTGGCGGCCATCTTTAATTCATGCAGAATCTTTAATGATGTATTTCTTTGATACCATTGAAGTGTTCTATACGAAACTTGGTATACAGCATCGATGCATCAAGAGACTTGACTTGCACTGAATAACCACATCAATTCTTCTGAGAGGCGGGAAGGATGGCCGCCCATTTTTAATTTATGCAAAATCATTAATGATCTCTATATCTGATACCGTTTAAGTGCTCGATATAAAATTTGGTAAACATCATCGATGCAGCAAGATACTTATGATGAATGACAGAACTGGTTTCTCTGATTGGGTGGAAATCTTGGTGGCCATCTTTAATTTATGCAAAATCTTTAATGATATATATCTCGGATACCATTTAAGTGTTCTATATGAAACTTGGTATACAGCATCGATGTATCAAGACACTCGCAATGAAGATCAGTTCCTCTAAATGACCGGAAGGATAGGCGGCCATCTTTAATTTATGCAAAATCATTAATGATCTCTTGATACCGTTCAAGTGCTCGATGTAAAATTTGATATACATCATCAGTGCATCAAGAAACTTACGATGAATGACAGAACTGGTTTCTCTGATTGGGCGGACTTTCTACATCACTAAGGAGCCACTGTTCAGCGACTAATGTTGTCATACTTGGAGACTTCAACAATGACTTTGCTGTCGACTCGGCTGAAACAACCAAGATAAACGACTTCTTCCAAGAGCATGGGCTCTTTCCCTTAATCCCCACCCCAACCACAGATCTTAGGACAACCATTGACCAGATTTTCACCAATTTCAAACTCACAGATATACAATTTGATGTCCATGAAACATATTATTCATATCACAAGGCTGTTCGGATTGCCATCCACCCATCCTCATCCTCTGCTTGATCACAGATGGAAAGAGACAGACAATCAACAGGTACACAGGGATTCATACAGTTATTGCTATCAAAGATTTTTATTATTGTTTAGATTATTATTAGGGTTCAAAGCCAAAATGGCTTGAAGCCTTTTGTTTTTGTTCAGAATATTTCTGTTCTTCCGCCATATTTTTCGCACACGCTATGTCAAAATATTTATTATAATCCTTCAATGCATCCAACATCCCACACTGAATTGATCATATTGTAATCTTTTACAAGCCACTGCTAAAGCATCTTCTGCATTCAACCAAATATTTCAGGCTTTTACATATGCATTTTTCATTCATTGTGTACCAATATACACTGACTAAAACTGTCTGGCTGAGGGGTTGTTGCACCTTTTAGGTGCTGCCTCATGTTTACTTCAGCACGGAAGCAGCTGGTATTTCATTTGAGCTATCGGGAGATGTCTTAGACATTGATGCTGGTCAACCTGAATATCCCCATTGAGCCTCTTTGTGCACACAATCTATGGTAAATCTGCTAGTCGCTGTGAAAATGGTTTGGGTAATTTGGAACAAATGTATTGCTTTGTTTCATTTCAGCAACAAAGTAATGAATGAAAATGAAATGAATAGAAAACTGTTATTTTCTTTTAGACGGTCACTTCATTAAATCATTGCAGTGAATATGACCAATAATTATATGTAAACCAGTCAGAATCTTTAATTTGTATACAAGATTAGCGCAATCAAAAACAATAAATCGGATGATCCCAGGTTTGAAGTGAGACCAGCCAGTCTGTCACGGGTTATACAATCGGTCTGCATATGCAAACTGATCAACACTCTGCCTTGTTGGCACATAATAAATATATATATATATATATATATATATATATATATATACGTATACATAACGGTTGTAGGTATATATATGTATACGTATATATGCATAGATCTAATTCATGGTATCATACATGACGGACTTACCCCAAAGAGGCTCGAAACACTTCGTGGTAATACACAAATGTACCATGAAAAACCATGATTATATGCGCATATATACATGCATGGCGGTGTCGGGATTCTACCGTTCTATCCTTTATAAATATGGATTGACGATGACTTTAATATGCTTATACGCAAAAAGTCTGAGTTTCACCAGTCTGAGTGTAGGTGCGGCTTACTCGAGTTAGTTTTATACTATACAGCAGAGAGTCAATCGGTCGATATGATGGGACGTCTGCATGCGGACTTATTCATGCAGGACCGATACCTCTTGAATGGAGTACCTGTCAAAATACGACTAGTGCGCGCAACGCCTGCGTTTGCCTTGATGGCCCCGAATGAGGACCTCGAGTATAACATTGTCATCCAAGAGGCAAGTCTGTTTGTACGCAAAGTGAAACCGAGCCCAGGTGTACAGTTGGGGCACATCAGAGCCTTGGAGAAAAAACCAGCCCAGTACCCGATTCGACGAGTACAGACCAAGGTCTTTTCCGTTCCTGAAGGCAATATGATTGTCAATCAAGAAAACCTGTTCCTGGGGGATTTGCCCAAGCGTTTAACCCTAGCCTGTGTGGAGAACGTCAGTTATAATGGGACTCTCTCGAGGAATCCGTTCAACCTAAAAGCGTTCAACATCAATTTCGTGGCCCTGCATGTGGATGGCCAACAGGTACCGGCTCGGCCTTTACAACCTAATTTCGGAACGGACAATTACATCCGGAGCTATCTGAACCTCTTCTCAGCAACTGGCCAAATCCACCAAGACGAGGGAAATATGATCAGTCGAGACGATTTCGGCAAAGGGTACACCTTGTTCTGTTTCGATCTGACTCCCACCTTAGACAACGATCATCAACTGAGTCACGTCAAGAAAGGCAACTTACGCTTGGAACTGCATTTCGGGACACCTTTACTGAAAACCATCAATGTGATTTGCTACGCTGAGTTTGACAACATCATTCAAATCGATAAAAGCCGTAACGTCCTGTGTGACTTTGCCACCTAACATGGATACAGACCAGATACGCACCGTTCTGGAGAATGATCCAGGGACACGCATGGTCTTTCAAGGAGTGTTCGCCCGAGACGTGTTCCCATTAGACCGTGTGTATCCTGCTGCGTACGTCCTGAATACAGACCCGATGGATCGACCCGGTGAACACTGGGTGGCCGTGTACTTCACAGAAGAGCAGGGCGAATACTTTGATCCGTACGGCCTACCACCCCTCCATTCCGATTTAACAGACTTCATGGATCAAGGCACAGAGACGTAGTGTTGGAATACTAAAACGTTGCAAAATTGCTTGTTTTACCTGTACCATCGATGTCGGGGACATTCCATGCAGACGATCGTCCACATGTTTGACGAGTACCCCAAGGCCGAGGATCGAGATGTACTCGTATATGACTGGGCCGCCCAGCATTTCAATGTACAAGTCCCGTTCTGGGCTTGATTTCTTTCAATGTACAAGTTCCTCTGTTCTGGGCTTCAGTTCTTTCAATGTACAAGCCCCCTGTTCTGGGCTTCAGTTTTCACGTGGTTGTTCTCACGTTGTTGTTGTTACTGAATAAAAAAATGAGATCTCACCAAAAACCCCTGTCTTGTGTGTTTTCTATATGAGCATGTCCATGAATAGCCAATCAGTGGCCTAGAATGGAGCCAAAGGTAACCCATCCATGCCCAGAAAACATTACCCGGGTGTACAAGAAGCCGGATGTAGGCGCGGACGTAGGTGAAAGCATCCCAGTACCCGGATGTAGGCGCAGACGTGTACCTAGTACCCGTCCATTGGTTCTTTTATCGACCGCTCATTGGCTCTTTTTCTCGACCGCTGATTGGTCCAAATGGAACTGCTCATCCTTCCTAGGTTAATTTACAATCCCCTTTTTGGGGTTCAAGCTCTGACTATCGATGCCGCAACATTGTCTCCGAACCTTGCCGAAAGGGAGACCTTTTGACCTGGATGTGACCTTTTGACCCGACATTCATCCGCGCACTGCCGGTGATGACGCGCGCGCGCGCTGCGGCATCAGATCACCCCCGCGCGCGCGCGCGCTGCGGCCGGGGCGGGCCGGGGAAAACCCCGGAGGTTGAACATCCGGACGTCGAAGAGAACATTGGAACTCTTCTGGGTTTGGAGGTAGTTTTATTAAAACCGTCACAACCCACGTGACCTGCGCAGTAGAATGGAAACGACACCCTAGTCTAGCCCCCTCACATAGGCTTCACATGGATACCTCACTCCATCCCATCGGCCCACTAGTGGCCCACCTCGACCCCAAAACGTCTATGTCCATATCCTTTGTCCACTGCGCATGCGCAGAGTGACGATATTTCAACCCCGCACTCACCCCATCAGATGCTCCCTCACATAGGCTTCACATTGATACCTCACTCGATCCCATCGGCCCACTAGTGGCGCCCCTTGATCCCAAAACGTCTATTTCCATACACTTTGTCTATTGCGCATGCGCAGAATGACGAAATTCCGACCCCACACCCAGTCCATCAGATGCGCCTTCACGAATGCTTCACATTGATACCTCATACGACTCCATCGACCCATTAGGGGCTCCCCTAGATCCCAAAACGGCTATTTCCATACCCTTTGTCTACCGCGCATGCGCAGAATGACGATATTTTAACCCACACCCACCCCGTCGGATGCCCCCTCACATAGGCTTCACATTGATACCTCATACGACTCCATCGACCCACTAGTGACCCACCTAGACCCCAAAACGTCCATTTCCATACCATTTTCCCATAATTCCGTCTGCGCATGCTCAGAAAGTTGAAAACAAACAACACACTAGGCCAGGCGCATGCTCCTCCATGTATGCTTCACATTGATACCTCACTCGACTCCATCGGACCACTAGGGGCTCCCCTAGACCCCAAAACGTCTATTTGCATATACTTTCTCCACTGCGCATGCGCAGCATGACGTCAGTTTTTACGTCCCAGCCATACCGGCGAATGCTCCCTCACCTAGGCTTCACAATGATACCTCACTCGACCCAATTGGTCAACTAGTGGCTCCTCTCACCCACAAAACGTCTATTTGCATAGTCTTGGTCTACTACGCATGCGCAGAATGACGTCAGTTCTACGCCACACCCAGCCCGCTGGATGCTCCCTCACGTAGGCTTTACAATGATACCTCACTCGACTCAATCGGACCTCTAGGGACACTTCTAGACCCCAAAACGTCCTCCCAGCGCTATTTACCCACTACGCATGCGCACAGTGACTTTTTCAAAAAATTTCAACCAATCGCTTGCCGACCCCGTCCATCGTGTTCTAGGTGTTGAGATGTGAAAAACAAAACCAAACAGCCCATACTACAATGACGAGGAGTACATTTCCCATTAGGTTCAACATTGGCCAGTGCGCCAGTATGGGCCATATAGTAGACATATATAGGTTGTCCTCCACAGTTTCGTAGTAATGGCCCTAATTTCATAATACGATAGACTGCCCTTGTTCTGCTACATCATAATTCTTCTTGTCTCCTTAATAGCTTATATCTATAATGCCATCCTATTCAGCATTATCAACGCTGCAAACGAGTACGTACAAATCGAGGGCTGGCTTCGTCTACACGCTGATCGGGATCATGGAGTAAAGTTTGTCCTGCCTCAGTTATGCCCCTTGGGTGTGCCTAAAAATCGGGACTCATTTACGGGAAGAAAATCTGACAAAAAACGGTTAGGTTGACACCCACTTTTGTTCGCCTTTTTAAGTTGAGACCGGACCAGGGAACGTGTGTAAGAAGTTTAATTAAAATCGCTCTTACAGATTTTTCTGGAAATTGAGCCGAATTTGACCATTTTTCGACATTTTTAAGGGGTTTTCTAGGAAAAATGAAGCAAGCATGGAGAAGAATGTTCGAGTTTAAATTTTCTATAACATAGCAGTGGTATATCTTAAAATAATAGTTTCATCGTGCTCTTTCAGAAAATATATACATATAAGTGATTTGGGTTGAAGGTTTTACGACAACTGGTGGCCGAAAAACGGACCCATAGTCTATTCCATGCCGAATGAAAGAATCTCTGGAGTGCACCCATATGCTATTAGTCAACGTAGCCGCCATTTTCCCACAATGGCGGTCACCTTCGGGTCTTTCCAGTCAACGTAGCCGCCATTTTCCCACAATGGCGGATAATGGCGGTCACCTTCGGGTCTTTCCGGTCAACGTAGCCGCCATTTTCCCACAATGGCGGTAGGGAAAAACCCCAGTACATCAAAAGACACGGAGAGACACAGACAAGTCTAGACATGTCCAAAGGTCACGCCCCATTCACCCAAACCGGAAGTGACGTCATTTTTACATCCGGGTGAAATAAGGTCGGATTTACGCAATCCCTACTACTTACGTTTGTATTCAAAATGTGACGCAGAAACATTTCTTTTACGCGGAATTCCCAGCTCCTATTATTTTCATCTGCTTGCAGTACGGACCACAATACAACTCTTTTGTTTAGCCGACGAGCATCCATATTTATAGTTTTACACCAAAAACGTCCTATAATATCCCAGTGTCTTACATTTGGCGATTCCCAGCCCATATCTCCACAAACACCTGCGTTTGGAGCATATTTTCCAACACCTAGAAGAAAACTACTTGCTCTATTGTGCACTGCATTGAAACACGACCTGGCACTTGTTGCCCAAATCGCAGATACATAATTGATAACAGACCCCACTAGAGAATTATATAACTGCTATACCGTACATCAGCAATATAGCTTGACTTATCTAAAGGTTTGCACTGCGGTGTAAAGGTCTCCACAGCGGTGTAAGCGTTTCCACCGCGGTGTAAAACGGTTCCGAGAGTTTTGGTTTTCGTCGAACAAAATTATGAAGACATTTATGACGACGTTACTAGGAATGACAGAAATCTTAAGAAATTATGTGATAAACTAAAATCTGTTCGTAGAATATAGGCGTTGTCCTGAGTCTGGTGGAACGGTTTGGTCTTTCATACAAACTTTGTTAATCAGTGCAAGTTCCCATTGTATTTGTGCTTGGTATGAGCACATAGTTTACCTATCACCATCATCTATCCGCCGTAGTAGTTCGAATTAAAGATCTATGATCGTTGGCATGCCGGTCGTCTTTATGGTGAATTAAATGTATAGCTACCGCAATCAAATCTATTTGGAAACCAGAATAGGAGCAGCAACAGGCTAATTGGTAATATGGACTGCGTCTGCTACTCTTCCAGGTTTGTGTGTGTTGCTGGTATAGCCATCAGTGGTATGGCCTTGGCCGTTGAACAAAGAAACATTTTTCTTATTATGAAACATTCTTGCACATATCTAGCCATGATATCTAGCCAGTTGATGGCAAAAATGTGGGTTCTGATTGGTAAAACTTGGTATCTATGTCTAGACGATCAAATCGTGGACAACATGAACTTTTTTCTGTGAAGCCCTGGACATACATGCACCACTGGGCATTTATTGCAATATTTTGAGCCATGATATTACATGGACTCACCCACATGGCGAGGGCTACAGGCTTTTTAAAATACACTAGAGATCCTGAAGGATCTTGGCGCCCACCATTGTCCGATAATTGTAAGCTATAGGATCTTTTTGTCCATTGTTACTAAGAACAAACGATTGATTTGCAATTTTGTTTGCAGAATTTCGAATTTGAGGGAAAAGATCGAAATAGGGACACTGGGAAACGCCAAGATATTATCTTTATAAGTTTCAGGAGTTCTTGATGTCGGTTGTTATAGTACAAGTGAAATGAGCAAAGTTAGTCTGAAAGTGAATGTCCGGAGTATTCTTCGTCTTCGTTTTGTAGTATTTTTTTTTTGCACGGGTCACCATTGGGTACTGGAAGCGAAGACAAATCTCTTTTGACACTTCGGCATGAGCTATGAAACATACGTACCTAAGATTTTATAATTAGGAACGAATGCTAATTCTGTGCTGTTTACTGGGCTAGTTTGAGATATCTCTTTTAAGATACCATTCTCGAAAATAGTAAGATGGTACACAACATAATATTGAAGGGATCCGATCCGTGCAGTAATGTTGAAACTTTGAAAGTGTCTGAATCCTGATTATCTCCCTTGGATCGAAACACGCAGTAGTGACGAGTTGTGACGTTGCGTCACAAGAGTGACATCCCTTCGTGTAGCCGACCCGTCGGCAGAGGAAACGGTGGGACAGTTCACTTGCAACGGCATGGACTAAAGTAAACTGATTTAAAATTCCATTTTTACAGAAATACAATTAAATTCGGAATCATTTGAACTCCTTGATATAGAAGGTGAAGGTATGGATATTCTCTATATTCAATATATAGAATATGCCCCACCGTTTGATCCGCCGACTCTTGTGATGCAACGTCACAACTCGGGAATACCTTATTAATTTGAAGCGTAACTTGGATTTTCGAATCGGGCCAAAAGGTATCATGCACAATTAGGCCCCATGTGGGACCTATGTATCAAATTTCATAAAGACCCATGAAGTAGTTCCTGAGAATTCACGATAATGTTTCAAGGGGAAATTCAAGATGGTCGCCTGGCGGCCATATTGGATTTTGGAATCGGACCAAAAAAGGTATCTTGCACAACTAGACCATAAGAGGAACATGTGTACCAAATTTGACAAAGATCCATGCAGTAGTTCCTGAGAATTCACGATAACAAACTGTCATGGGGAAATCCAAGATGGCCGCCTGGTGGTCATATTGGATTTTCGAATCGGACCAGAAAAGGTATCTTGCACAACTAGACCCCAAGGGGAACCTGTGTACCAAATTTGAGAAAGATCCATGAAATTATATAAAGTAATAATGTAAAGAATATATAATAAAAAATAAATAAATACAAAATAAAATACAGTAAAATACAAATACAGGCACACACAACAGTTCACATGTTTAATGTGCCTAAAAGAGATAGGAGAAAGTAAGATATAAGATGTAAGATACTTACAAAGACAACTACAATTGAACAATGAACTACAAAAAAACACTTCCGAATCACTAAAATGATCGTCTTGCATGCTATTGCTCACAGTATATACCAATGATCAATCTGCAAGGTTGTTGTAATTTATGCTCTAAATCCAGCTCAATAATACGGTATGGCCGATAAGTATGGTTGGCCATCCCTGCCAGAATTCGTCATTTAGAGGCTGCCTCTAAATAATATATACCATGGTATAAAATGCCAAGCCTGCCATAATTCGTATTTAGAGGCTGCCTCTAATTATTTTGTACCATGGTATAAAATGCCGAGCCTGCCATAATTCCTATTTAGAGGATGCCTCTAAATCGCCAAGCCTGCCACAATTCGTATTTAGAGGCTGCCTGTAAATAATATATACCATGGTATAAAATGCCGAGCCTGCCATAATTCGTATTTATATATATATGCCTCTAATTATTTTGTACCATGGTATAAAATCGCCAAGCCTGCCATAATTTCTATTTAGAGGATGCCTCTAATTCATTTTAGCCGTAAGCCATAAACAACTCGATGTCATATCAAGAATATTAAATTTGACCAATGAGTAAACTTGTAACAAGCGTAGAGATATGGCACCAAATTTGTGAAAGCGCATATCATTGGTGGAAGTAATAAGAAGGCGAAAATTTACGACTTACGGCTAAAATGAATTAGAGGCATCCTCTAAATAGGAATTATGGCAGGCTTGGCGAACCATGGTACAAAATAATTAGAGGCAGCCTCTAAATACGAATTATGGCAAGCTCGGCATTTTATACCATGGTACAAAATAATTAGAGGCAGCCTCTAAATACGAATTGTGGCAGGCTTGGCGATTTAGAGGCATCCTCTAAATAGGAATTATGGCAGGCTTGGCATTTTATACCATGGTACAAAATAATTAGAGGCAGCCTCTAAATACGAATTATGGCAGGGATGGCCAACCATAGAGAAGTAAATATAGCCAAAAATAGGTCGCATACCAGCAGCGTCGATTTCCTACATCCGGGTAGACTGAATTCAGACTGATTTATCCAGTTTTCTCAGTTTTCATGGATCATGCCGACAAACTTAATCCACACATAGAAACGGAACACAAATCTTCGCCGGCGTGACATATAGCCTGAAATACAAGCGAAGTTTCCTCTTTATGAACACTGACTGACACTCGAGTCATTTTGCGAAAGACGATTGATTACATTTTTCATTCATGCAAGCTTGACTCGTATATATCACTGTAAATAAGCGGCGAATTCAGACTGACCCGGTGTGATGGCTAAGAATGTCCTAGTGATTACTGTTCCTTTTCATATCATTTTCTATTGCAACCAAGGACGGACACTTGTCCCCAATGGGAAGAAAAATGTCCTAGCTGGGTTAGAAGATAGACGCCGGACACTCTTAGCCACTGGACATCCTTAGCACTGGGATCGGAAGGGGTGTTCGTATAAGCGAAAAGGAAAGAATTCTGCACGATATTTGAGAACAAAGGGTGACATCTCAACAGGATGTCTTTCACTTTACCTGGTGACCACCATTGCCGAAGATACAGAAGGGCAACGCCCTTTTCCATACACTGTTGCCGTACAACTTTTTCGGTTGCTTGCCAATTTGACAGTGGTCAGGCGGTCAATTTGCCCCATCATTCAATTTTTGCTGTTCCGTCAAGTCATGGCATAATTAGTAAAGCACACTTTAGCATAATTAGTGTGCAGTGATCAACCCCGCTTATGCCCACATTGATGCAGTCACAGGCCCGCAAAACAAGAGTTTTGGGGGGTGTGGACGGTGGTATTACGGTGAAGTGTCGAAATATGGGGTCTCTATATATAACCCCATGCTTTAGAATAGAATTTAGAATTTATAGAATAGAATTTATTTGCTAAGCGCCCATATAAGGCATGAAAATCACAGAATAACAGTTAATGATTACAATTGATTTGACGAAATAATTAATCATATATAAATCACAGATTGACTTAGTTAATGATTGCATTTGATTTGCCAATGAAAGAATAAACGAATCTATATAAACAAATACTGGTTGACACTGGGTGACACAGTCAATAGGGCCTACAGGTAAACGAACTACCCGCCAATAGCGGTCTTAATGAACAAAAAAGAAGCATAATGCTTCAGTTACAGATCAAATCATGAATCAGTTCTGGTCTGAAAGGCAAGTTCAATGAAGTTCCACATCTGGATTTATATAAAGCATGGGGTTATATATAGAGACCCCATATTTCGACACTTCACCGTAATACCACCGTCAACACCCCCCAAAACTCTTGTTTTGCGGGCCTGTGGATGCAGTCGAACCGTGAATCGGCTAGTTGAAATATATTAACAACGAAGTTGTAAAATCGCATAAACTATTATATATTCAGATAAATAAAGCGAATGCCTACATCATGACAGTATAACCAGTCGTATTTTTTACCTTGTTTTTTTTTCACACTGTACATGAGTGGACTAGGTTTTTGTAAAAAAAAAAAAAAAAAAAAAGCACGTCCATTTAGCCTGTATAATATTCCGTACAATGAGACTGACTTTTATCGATCGTTGACGCGAGTACTGCAATAGAGCCCACTCTTGGCCTTGTTCAGCTTACTGCGAGTTCACCGCTGCTTTGTGACAAAATTTGAGTTCTTAGACAATTAAAAAATCATGGCAGGCTCGTCTGCGCATTTGATTACGTTCAATCGGTGGAATATTGGAGACACTATCGGGTCCAGAACGGTTCGAGACGAGGTTCGGCTAGGAAATTATCATACAGTTTTGCTGCGAACTTTAACATGCTGATCGGAATAGAGCTGACCAACACGCTTAAAACTAAAGTGTTGAAACTTACTCGAAAAATGTTGGAAGAACCCTTTAAATGTGTCCACAGGGACAACACTTAAGAGCAGTCCCTGTGGACACACTTAAAGGGTTATTTCAACACTGTACGAGTAAGTTTCAACACTTTAGTTTTAAGCGTGAACGTATCAAGAGAAAGGTGAAAACCGAAACTGATTAATACACTTCTGGTTCGAATAATACAAGCACTATTAAAAGACATCTGGGATCCAGCGCTCGTGCGCAATTTATTGCACCCCGTTAAATTACAAAAATTCAAATTCATTTGTATAAAAAAAATTTTAATGAAAAATAATGAGCATACCATACAGACTTTGTTTCTTGCCTCACTACCAATTAAAATTTATCAGTTTTTATCAATTCTTTTATTTATACATTTAGATTCTAATACCTTGAAAATTGAAATATATGTACATGCTTCAAAGCAACGAATGAAACTTATACATTCATTCTGTTTCAGACAATAGTACTCTTGAGTACTTTCATTTTGTGACATACATGTATTGCACCCTTGTTCAATCCGCAGGAACTAAGTTAAACGAGGGCAGTAAGTTTGAGTCCGTATTTCCATTCTCAATACAAAGCGTTAAATCATCACAGAAACAGATCTGTTGCTTTACAGGGCTGGAAATGTCTCCCTTGGCCTTGTGGTAAGACATCTTCTTTTCGGTTCCTGGTGATCGTACGAACGGCCATGTCATTTCACAGTACAGTTACTCAAATTGATCCGTCCCGGTGAAAACCATCTCCCTTTTAGTCCTTTTCGGCCCTTTGGTTTTTAGTCATACTATTTTTTTAATTGTCATGTTTGTCACCGCAAATTCCCTTCCGTGTCACCCAGCATATTACAAATTGGACAATTTAGATCCTTAGGTATACCATTGGGCGTACTCGTGCCGGAACTGTCCACATCGGAAAACACGCTGCCCTCGCTCAAGGCAACTTGTATATTTATTTCTTTGGTGTAAAAAATTTCTATCCACGTCTCTGCAGAGACACTGACTCGGCCATTGTTTCCGTGACGATACCTGAAAAATGGATTGTCATCCGGTAATGCTTTCAGTTTCGCTTTACAGAAATTATCTGCGTCACTTCTAACCTCGGCCATTACAATGGTGACATAATGAGTACGCTTGGTCGTGTACTTGAGATCCATACAGTAGAAGTCTGCGAAGTAATAGTTACATCCTTGTGGCATATTCTGTACCAGATACACCATGGGTATTGAAATCCTTCGTGGACCATATGGCGATGTCTTGGGTGGCTCTTGGGTGGCATCCAGCACTGTAACGCCGAAAAACAAACCTGCTAGCACGCCGTTCATTGGATTTTCAGGGTCACCGTTCTTGTCCTTCAGATAGGGTTTCATGATGTTACTAAAGTTCCTCTCGATGTCCTCGAAATAACTTTCTGGTTTATTGCGATAGAGATATGCTGTCTGATTCATTCTATCTCCGCTAAATATCGTGGCTTTCTTATACAACCGATCCAAGCGAGATTCTGGTACTGCAGCCATATTAGTTTTATATTTAAAGGAAGACGGCCTGTTGCCAGCCTACATTCACCAGAGGCCCGTTCACCAGGCGGCTCAACATTAAGGCGCTGCCAAACTGCTGCACTAAATGCTCATGCTACACTCACGCAGATTTTACATTTGGGCCCCCAAGTCATCAGTGAGCGTTACGCGTGTACTATGACAAAGGTTACAACATTTAGTACTTTCGCTGTGATCGTGGCTGGTGGTATCATAAATTCCAGCAGGACTCATCTCGTCGCTGTAGGTCTGTTATGGTAATAAATCTTCAAGTTATCCACTGTCCTTTCTGATGTATCTGAATACATATTGGCAAATGAAGACCAACACGGGAATATCATTCCATTACCCCAGTTTGACATCATATTAAGTAGTGGAAAAGTGAATGCGTACGAGTGTATACAGGGGCCAGAATTGAGAAAAATAAATCGGTATGCTCATGATCTTCGACATGACGAAAGTATCTAATGTAATATGGCATAGACAGAAAGCAAGTTTTGAGTTTTTGAATTAAGAATATCTAATACGAACATATTTTTTGAGACAAAGAATAATTTCTAGAGTTGCTCAAGCATCTTACAATGCATCTGTTTTCTCCACGGATTGGAGCGGATGTGAGTTCGATTCCCGCTGAAGGCTAAATTATTCATCTCTCACCGATGTTTCAATGGAAATACATTGTTTGTTCTCCCTGAATGTCTGAAGATCTGATGATACTTTCATTCTGTATATTCGTGATTGATAATGTTATCATCACAGGGGCTCGTTACCGTTGTTAATTGGTTAATTAGGTTGATTATGGAGGGGTAGGAAATGAGCTCCATTTATTCCCTACGTCGACCTTCCCCCATAATCAACCTAATCAAACAACTGACATTACAACGGTAACGAACCCCTGTGGTTACAATCTATAAAACCACAAATAAAAACGGACACGATACGTCATATAAAAACTTGGGTAATGCAAACCATACATTGAATACCGTTTCAATAAGTATTTGTGTACGTTATTGTCTAACGCCTACAGTTGAATTTTTACCATAGAACACTTTGTGTGAAAATGTCTCAACAAACCCTACAACCTACAATCCGTTACATCTAGAATATATCTCACCATTAAGGAACGCATTTCGGAGGCTTAAATCAAATTACATTTGTTTCTTGGTCACATTTCTATCAATACACCTCCTTGTTTAAGGACTATGCCATCGTATAACTTAACCATCATGTCATCATACCATCCGGTCACTTTAAAGAGATAGTAAACCCTTTAAAAATATGTTGTAAATGATAGAATAGTTCCATCACTGTCCAAAAGTATTTTTAATTTATTTTTGCGATTTTTTTTAACCGAATAAAACAGATTTAATATATGTCTTTGTATGGTGGTCTGTTGCATCCATTTTCCTATTCTCTCAATTATTGCAGATACCCACAAAACACTTATCGTTATGCTTGCTCAATAGGGAAGTAGACATCAATAGGAAAGTATTTTGAAGGTTCAACGTGGAACATATTATTGCTTATCTAATGGTTAAACAACCATGTACATAGATTACATAATTGGACCTAGATTATGCAACTGGACCAAAAATATTTGTTTGCCATTTCACCAACATTTGTCTGTACGCAAATTCGTTAGGAAGCCCATGGTGTGCAAGGAGGTCAGTAGTATAGAAAGGTGATTTAAAGCCTCATTGACCTACTTATTTGTTCCCCCGGGTAAAATTTAAGGGGGAACCCAGGTTAAAGTATAGGAAGCGCTCATGCACGCCTTTGACCTCTGTGGCGGTCACGTGGCGGTCACGTGGAGGTAAAAAAAAAATGAATAAGAAACGGAACACGGACTGGTACAATATACAATATACGGGGAAATGCCTGTATGGGTATAGCTCCATACTGGCTATATGGGGGGAGGGGTGGTCAATTTTTTTTGTGGGAAATTTTTCGAAAAGTACCATATAGCCCATATAGCTCCATACTGGCTATATGGGGATATAAGTTCAACCTGGGAAATTCACACACGTTCATTGTGATATGGGTTGTTTGGATTTGTTTTTCACGTCTCGCCATTAAGAACACGATGGGAAGGGTTTCGAAGCGAAACGGTGAAATTTTTCGAAAAGTACCGGGTAGGTCTGGATATAGGCTCACATAGCTCCATACTGGCCATATAGGGGTATAGGTTCAACCTGGGAAATTCACACACGTTCATTGTGATATGGGTTGTTTGGATTTGTTTTTCACGTCTCGTCATTTAGAACACGATGGGTTTTTGGAAAAAGTTCACCGAGGCCTGGGTAGGCCCATATAGCTCCATACTGGCTATGGGGTATAGGTCCATACGGGGTGGACGTTTTGGGGTCTAGATGAGCCCCTAATGATCCTATGGTGTCGTATGAGGTCTTATTTTGAAGCTCTCCTGGTGGAGCATCCGACTAGGCTAATGGTTCGTCCGTTTTCAATAGTCTGCGCATGCGCTGTCTGGCCGTAGTATAGAAAGCAGGCATTTTGGGGGGTATGTGGAGGTGTGCTTGGGGTAGCGATGGACCGCTATTGGTCCGAATGGGTCGTGGGAGGTGTCAAAGTGAAGCTTGTGTCGGGTAGACTCAGAATGGCGTGTTTTTAAGTGCAAGTCGCGTTAATCTGCGCATGCGCAGTTGGTTGTAGTAAGTAAAGTGGTCATTTTGGGGCAGTACAGGAAGGTATTTGGGGTAGGGATGGGCCATCCTTGGTCCGAATGCGTCCTGGGAGGTGTCATTTTGTAGCTCTCGGGGTGTAGACCCCGATTTGGGGGCTGTCCACAGCATCCGTGACGTCATCGGTGACGTCATCAGTACGAGTAGTAGCGAAAGTGGGCATTTTAGGGAAGTGAAGGAAGGTATTTGGGGTAGAGAGGGACCATCCTTGGTCCGATTGTGTCGTGGGAGGTGTGATGTTGTAGCTCTCGGGGTGTACATCTCGATTTGAGGGATGTTCGCGTCATCTGTGACGTCATCGGTGACGTCATCAGTAGGGGTAGTAGCGAAAGTGGACATTTTGTGGCAGTGAAGGAAGGTGTTTGAGGTAGAAATGGACCATCCTTGATCCGAATGCGTCGTGTGAGGTGTCATCTTGTAGCAACGCCCGCCAACGCCAAGCTTAATGCTTCAACGGCCTGGTGAAATATCTCAGAAGCTCTGATTTTCTAGATATCCCATGGAATTAATTGTCACTAATTCTTCGAAATGCAGTGACGTCCGTCCTTACGCCTTACCAGACCAGAGAGAGAACAACAACAACAACAAGGATGACGCATGAGAGAACAACAACAACAAGAGGGTTTTTTTCATATAGGTTATTTTCCCCAATGTTACATCATACCCACGCTGGGGGAGCCGCGTTGGGTATGTTTACAACTCAAGAAGACTCTTGTCCAATCAGAGGCCACCATTTGCATCTGTCATATTCGTTCCTGTCCGTTAGATGTATTCTTGTCCATCTTCGGCCATGAACCGATTGTTCTAATCATCGTCAGGCAGGCCAGGATACCGTTGAGGCAACAGATCCTCAGATAGTTGTTTGCGCATTCTGAGTATCTATCAGTGCATGGGTGAATGCATTCATCCGATGGGAAGATTCCGTAATTTGGTCACGAAAAACGTGACATTGGTGACCCTCTCCACTATCCACTTGGTGTTGGGGAGCTGTTCATAGGCCCATCCCAAGACATCCAATTGGTCCACTTGGTCCAGCACGGGCTGTAGTGACGCCCGGTTAATGATGGTAAACGGTTGCTCAAATACCCGGATGTTACTGCTCGGGTAAAAGTATCGGACTTGGTCTGTCTCCTTATGCTGCAGTACATAACCAAACGCCAGATTTAATTTGAAGGACGTAGCTTGGTCATTGAAGATGGCTTCCACGTAGCTGCGTAGACGGGCGAGGCCACTCGGTCGGAAATTGTAGATATCTTGAATAGGGCGATGACGGTGGAAACAGTGCCGTATCATGGGCCAATGGCGCCGAAGGATGTCACTAACTGGATGAGCGTCCTGTAAGAGATCGCTGGGAACATCCACCGCATCTTCCAGAAAATGTTCGTTGTTGTCAGGCGTATGCCTGGGAACAGTAATGCTAGGGACCGGCTGGATATCTAGGCTCTTCTGAACTGTGGGTATAGGCGGGCTCTCCGTGATCGCATGACCAGTGGCATTCGTCTCCTCGGGCTCATCTTCACTACGTCTGACCCTCATGGGTGCCTCTTTAATGGAAAGTTGTCGCTCACACCGTGGTGATGGACCATGAATCAAACGTTGGTGCTGTCTTAACTGACTGGGTCGTTTGAAGAGTTGACCACATTCATTACAGTGTTCCGTCGCGCCCTCGTGGAGTGAGCGTTCGTGGCGCAGTAAAGCATATTCTCGATTAAATGACCGTGCGCAGGTTATACAAGTATATCGTGCACCGTTGTGGATGGAGGACTCGTGTCGTCGCAAATCTTCTGGGCGAGTAAATGACTTCTGGCAAGTTGTGCAAGATAACATATCGGCTGTGGATTTGAAAATGGTGAATGCCGTAAAAATTATGGCTCTTATAGGCCAACATAGAAGTACCCGGGTGTAGGCGCGGACGTCAGCGACAAGAACCCGGATGTACAAGAACCCGGATGTACAAGAACCCTGATGTAAAAGTCCCCAGATGTAAAAGTGCCCGGATGTTCAATTCACTTCGCCCACTGGAAAATTTCCTCTCTCCTCGTGCAAAGATCACATCCGGCCAAGGATACACCTTCAAGGCAGGTCAGGCATCGCTGGCGATGGTAGCGGAGATCTTCGGGCTCTCCCCTGGTTGAGCTATAACCCACACTGAAGAAATCATCAATCAGTTCCATAGTTATGGGCGGGTATCTTTTGGTAACTCTTTTGCGGAGTCGAGCGAGAACCGGCAGCTTTTCGGCAATCTTCAACGATTGCTCGTCTGCCTTGGAATTGGCTGGCTTTTCCATTTGATCGGGTCTGATACAGGTTGTGAGAAATGTACATCTAACATGCGTGTTTCCGTATTTATAGTTAGAGGGGAGGTGACCGTCCAATCGACCAATCAGAAGCCATCATTTCAGAAAGTTTAATCTTCGTTCAGTGGCAATCCATGATACTGAAGCTCGAAGCTCTTACTTCTCTCATTCAACACTGAGATCAATCCCCATCGGCTCTTCAATTTGCGGCGGCGAATCGACCTCCATGTGTTCTTCTATTCACAGATGCATTCCCATAGGAACTAAAACATCCGGTCTCGAGAGTGGCGAGCGTGATCCGTGTATGACATTTCGGTGACGTCTCAATTGACTGGGATGCTTAAAGACTATATCACAATCCGCACATGTATGCATGGGTACTTCGTGGCGTGCACGTGTGTGACAACGCAAACTGTCCAGGCGATGAAAGCGCTTCGAGCAAGTGGTGCAAGAGAACATATCGGCTGTGGATCTGGAAATGATGAATGCCGTAAAAATTCCGGCTCTTATAAGCCAACATAGGAGTACCCGGATGTTCTACAGTCAGGGATGTACAAGAACCCGGATGTACCCGGATGTAAAAATCCCGGATGTAAAAGTGCCCGGATGTTCACGAATGTACCACCATCCCAGACTTCTATCAGGCCCAAGTCCAGAAGCTCTCATGTCCTGCATGTGAATAGTCAGTCATATTGTGTGTGTGTATGCATGTGTGCGCCTGTGAGTATGCATCTGTGTGTGCGTGTGTGTGTGTGTGTGTACGTGTGTATGTCTGTGTGTATGTGTCTGTGTGTATGTGTGCGTCTGCGTGTATGTGTGCGTCTGTGTATGTG
>JAVTVY010055464.1:0-31668 GCA_036873755.1 Hanleya hanleyi
GTAAGCAGACCCACCAGACTTTGCCACTGCTGCCGTGTCTGTGACGTTGATGACAAAAACTTTCGAACCAGCAGTTGAATTTTGTCCCAACGATCCTCCGGAGGGTACACCAGTTGTAACCGAGTATCGAATATCGCTCCAATGTAGCGGCGCACCTGAGCCGGAACTAACTCTGACTTGAGAGGATGAGGGATGAAACCTAGGTGTTGTAACACCAGTAGTGTGAACCGGACCTGGGCGTTGAGGAGAGACTCGTCCGCTGCCCACAGGAGTATGTCGTCGATATAGACCTCGATTTGAATCCCTCGTAAGTGAAGAAAGGCCATAACCGGTGTAGTGATCCGGGTAAACAACCAAGGGGCGATGTTGACACCGAAAGGAAGAACCGGCCATTCGAAGCGACGATCGTTGATCACGAAGCGTAGGTAACGGCGATGACGTGGATGAATTGGTATATGAAGATACGCGTCCTGGAGATCGATTGAGGCCAACCAATCCTGGAGATGTACGCGGGCCCGAATCGATGACACAGAAGGCATCTTGAAATGAGGTGGAGTGAGGAGATGAAGTTTGTTCAAAACCTTTAGGTCGATCACCATTCGCATCTGGTCTGAGTCCTTCTTTGGTACCAGAAACACGTGGCTGTAAAACCCTAGGCTGTCTTCGGTCCGTGGTAATTCCCTTACTGCTCCCTTGTCGATAAGCGTGGTGACCGAAGATAGCAGCGTCTGTAAGTGACCTGCAGGAACTGGCAGACGAGAGGAACGAGGCCAAGCGATGAGTTTGGGCAGTGATTGAAAATTGAACAGGAAGCCCTCCTTTAAAACTCTTACAATCCAGGCGTCGTCGGTGATGAGCCGCCAATTCTCGTAGGAGACCTGATGAGTAAATGAGCGGAAAGCAGGAAGTTGAAAATCTTCGGTTTGAACAGGAACGGGGATGGAATAGTCATTTGTTGGAATGTCCACTTCGTTTGGAAGATTTTCCACGAAAGGAACGGCGACCACGGCCTCGTGGAGGTTTGTCAATGCCACGAAAATTACTCCGAGAGGTTCCCTCCTGATGGGTGGTAGTGGTAGAAGACGTACGACCTCTTCTCGGCTTACGCTCCGCGGCGAAGCCCGGACGACGAGCTACAGATGCAATCAGGCGAGATGTCCGTTCATCACGAACCGAGGGCATAACCGACTCAATAGCACTGTTGAAGATGAACTTAGATGCCAATGGCTGATGAAGCAACTGATCCTTAACCAAATAAGGGACATCCGGTTTGACCACCTTAAGTAAGGACTCCCGTTGTGCTTGAACAAGTGAAACATAAGAATACGAACCAGCTTCAATGACTCGTGAACTAGCGTGTCCATAAAACCACGCAAATAAGCCACGCGACCTGGGGATAAATAAGCCGACCCATCGTCTCGAATTGATGCAGGATCTAAAGCAATTCGAGAAGCCGCTAACAGAAACCAATCTGCGGTAGATGAAGCCCGTTGTATTTCTTGCAACATTTCCAAATTATTCTCCATAACTTTGGGAGTGACCGATAAAGGAGCCAACTTACCCACCTTAGAAATGTGACTCAAATCCCGATCTCGTTTGGGTGGTTTGTCAGGCAACACGTTATCATGAATGTCATAATGAAAATGAAAACGAGGTTTACGCAACCTGTTGTCTTCCTCTAATTGTCGATCAAACTTCACTAAATCATCCTTCCAAGCTGGTGACGGCGCACACGAAGGACGAGATGCAGACACCGAGGACGTAAAGGCCGAAGAAGCCGCCGTTCGACCTACTATACGTGACGGGAGAACAATCGAAGCACGCGGCATATCCGGTAGCAACGATAAAAGCGCATCCATTTTATCTGGAAAATCCATCTTTGGCGCAAGTTCCGGCTTTCCTTTTGAAGAGGCGGAATCATCAGAATCATTAGAATCATCAGATGAACTCGACGAAACCGGCATAGGCGGACGCATGATATGACTTCGGCGAGAAGTAGGCAAATCGTGGCCGACCGCATGATCAAGAAACGGAGTCTGCGATAGATGAACGTGGCGATCTAGATCCGAAGGCGATACCGAAAGCCGTGGCAAACGGTGTGGAGACGCAGGAGAATGTAGAATTGAAGTACGAGAACGGCGAGCCGAAGAACGGGGAAGCCGAAAATAAGTACTAGAATCACCCGGTGGACGAGAGCTACGAACCGGAGAACGAGATCGTCGTACAGGCGAATGAGAACGACGTACATGTGAATACACGAGATGTGGAGTAATGGAACGTCGCGGAGAAACAACCAACCGAACTGGGGAACGAGAACGTGAACGGCGTTGCGGAGTACGTGAGCGTCGAGTAGAAGCATGGTACCGATGATGTGAATCAGCATACGCAATAGTCGGAGACCCCAAGTCAGCAATTTGAACACTCAAAGGTAGGTCCGAACGACCCACCATAGAACGAGAAACGGCTTTAGAACTGCGTTTTGATTTAACCTGCAAAGGAGAAACCGACACACGACGACGTTTATTTCGTTTAGAGGTAACGGAGTGTGATAAACCAATAGACAATGGAGAAGTCGAAATAATATGCGATCCCACTGCATTCTTTTGTCCGACGAGAACAATGGACGGCTCAGGCACGGTGGGTTTGGATCGAGAAGTCTTTGTTGAACTAGACAAAGGAACCGGTTTGGCTGTAACTCCAGACATAGCCACACCTGTACATGCTAAGCTGTCTAAAATTTGCGATTTATCTAGAACTGTTCCGCTAGGTGGTATATTTACAGAAGCGGGCGAGTTCTGATTACTAAGACCATGGGAAACATTTAATCCAATTCCAACGATATCTTCGTTAGTTTTCATGTCATTTACAAGAGCAATTTCCAACAGGCGTCTGTCGACTTCCGAAAGAGACGGGTCGTCAGATGCCCGCAAAAGGTAAGTCCGCCTAGCTTGGGCATAATTTTTCCAAGCTAACGGATCCCATAATACACATTCGGCGCAAGAACTTCGCTGATAACACAACTCTTTGCAAGAAAAACAAACCGTGTGGGCGTCCAAACCGGACCAGAATTGCCCACACGAACTACATGGATTAGAAATCGGAAGCTCAGACATAACTAATGAAAGAGTCTCCGACAACAAAGAAAGAACTTCTGAACAAGAAATAACACAAGTCAAAACCGATAAGGATACTGCGGGTCGTTACAACAACAACCCAGGTTGTATAAACACTTCCTTGATGTGTACTGGTCGAGGTACAACAGAGAATAGAGGGCGAGTATGGTTTGAGCAGAGCCTATATAGTAATGCTGCTGGAATTAGGTGGGAGAGCTCTCCTAGGGGCGGACAACTCTCCGCTAGGGGAGCTAACTTTTAGTTTTAACTTCCGTTTTCTACGTTGTATCATCTTCCTGACGGAGATTATTAGGCATGAATTGAAACAGGTTTAAGATTTGGGAATCAAATGGTGACCTTTCGTGTGAGCATCCAACTAGACCAAAACTGCCGGCACGAACGGCATGAATTAGAATTTACAGGGACAGATATCTCAGACATAATGTCTAAGAAATACAGCAAGAGAAAAATACAAGTTTAGCAAAGGTACAACCGAAGGTCAAACCAACAACAACCAAACCAGCACTCTATAGGACACTTCATGATATGCACCACACTTGAGGAGGTACAAATAGAGAGAGGAAGATTATGGATTGGGCAGAGCTTAAGTATCCTAGCTGAGCTGAGAGAGCTCCCTAAGGGGAGACAACTTTTTCGTTTTCAACTATTTGTAGGATTTTCCTAAAGGGAGATAAGGCATAGCAAACGCAGGTATAGATTTGGGTCACAAATTCTTCTTTCTTCAATACAACCAGTCAGGAAGTTGGAAAATCATCAATTATAATATGCGGAGATTGGAACCTCGTTCTAAACTCAAGACATAATTTGATACCGTACAGCGAATTAGATTCAATTACCCAAATGTTCGAGATTGTAATCAGTCGATTAAAGGAACATTACACTAACAGAACCCATTCTCAACATGTTAGAGATTATATATGGAAGATAAAACAGTAGATATATTTCCTTACCAGCCATGCCAGCGCTGATATTCTCAACAAAATTGGCAAACAATTTTGTTCAATTCCAAAAGAATAACCAATAATCTGATATCATTAACAAAATAATCAAGAGACTATAAATTCATTCAGCATTCGTTTCCGAGTGACCTACTGACCTCTGTGACATTCTTTAATGGACAAAGACTGAATATTGAATGACGACTAGACACTTGTATATTGAAGAATATTCAGTACTGCCCTACTGATAATACAGGAGCCAAATCCAACAATCACTGGCCAGCCGACGTACATTTATAATTTTCGCGCTCATGATCGAAAGACAATAGGCATCAGGTCCGACATTCAATATTCAGCCGTTGTCCACAAAAGACTTTCTGCGTCAATACTGGAAGACCTTTTTCTTATGACAGCACCAGTTCCAAATATGCAGAAGAAAAGAGTGACATCTAATTTCTTGCAAGAGAAAAGCGGTCAGCAGTTATTAAAGATGCCGACACACACCATGATGTTCCTAAGTAACATATTTACCTCATTTGATGACATTTGATAATAGCTCAAGTTCAGTATGGAGTTAACAAGATCTCGGGTATCGTATAAGGCCATATAGTGCCAGATGAGACTCTAGGTCAGTTTGCTCCTTAGATATTGTGTTCAAAAGCAAATAGGAATGCTGTCCACAATCTGATCTCTATGCGGTTTGAAAATACGTCACAGTCAATCCCGAGTGAACTTGACCAGAGGCCTTCTTGAAATAGCATTGAGCACTATTCTGCATTAGGGCAGCATTGTGCCAATGACGGACATTCTTCCGCATACGTCATGTTAACAAGCAAATACGACTACAATTAGTATTCACATGTTGACTGAACGAGATCAGTTCTCTAGCTCTCCATGTCGTTGAGATATTTTTCACAACATGTAGGACAACATTCACAGTTTGACACCCGAGACCTTTGAAAATAGGTCCAATGCCAGTCCCGAGTGAACTTGAACTGTAAACCTCTAAAGGAAGCATTGTGCTGAAGATCGAATCTCAAGCTCTCTGTAACTGATGTATTGCATTTCATTCAGGACGGACAACGGACGAACAGCATTTTGATAGTCCCCTCCAAGAAGACAATAATTTTTTGCATATTACTTACAGAGAGGTAAGTTCCTTCAGAAAGATGTAAAATGATAAAAGCCTAGGATTAGATGGATTCGCAGTTGACTTCTACCCATTGGTTTGGAGGAACTTAATTCATACTACGGTCGGCCAATTAAAGCTTTGGAAAGGGCCAGAAATGACGAGTGGCAGGTTAAATATTTCCTGAAACCTGATAAACGGAGGGATCTTATGAAACACTGTTAGCTCAATATTCATTCCAAAATATCTACACAAAGGCAAGGTTGAATGTTCAGAAAGAATTTTAAATATAATCCTGCCACAGATAGAAAATGGAGTGGGTGGAAAATTCATCATATTAATCATGAATATCTCAAATTATTACTGAAGATCAAATTCCATTCTGCATGCTTGGCAATAGTTTAAAACAGAAACCAAACCGGAATATTTTATTCTTTCCTTTGATTATGTATACATATATAACCAAAGATTGGACACAATCTACAACATACAGCCTCAGTTATCGCATAAACATATCTTAATGGACAGCTGCACAGACACGACCTCAAAATCCTTAGTTGTCATGGTTATTTGGTTTTCCTGAAATTGGTCACATCGTACATCCTTGAAAAATAGTTGCAAAACTATTTCCTGGTGTTCATGTGACTGTGGCCTTAGCCCTTGGCCTTTTGACTTTGGCAAGCTATACCAAAGTTTGGTACCGATCAAGAACCTTGAATTGAAGGCAGGACACGGATATCACCATCTAACAAAGATACCTCTTTATACAATACAAAATTTGAGGTAAATCTTGAGCATGTGAGTCACATTTTCTAGTCTGTTTAACTTGTTTCTCAATACAGTGGATAAGACGAGTATATATCTCGGACACCAGGTCAGCCTTCACTGTCCGGTTAAGATTTGTGTTACCTTCAAATGGAATGGAACAGAATGGAATGGAATAACAGTTTTGTTCCACAGGTGAACTCTTATCAACAAATCCAAAGAAATGTATTGCTCGCTGTGAAAGTTTTATTCATGTTTTTTTTTTACATCATGTTGATATGAAAATGTACAAATTGGAGCAATTTACATATAGTAGTAGCATGTCAAATTATTGTTCTTAAATGGCGGAATGGTCAACTTGGGAGAACATTGATTACCTTATGCCCACCGAGCATTCTGAACATATTTGTTTTGCCCAGAACTATTCCGCTTAGGTATTCAAGACGAGGCCAATAATATCATGTTCCATTCACAGGTCACAAAACTTAATATAAACTTTACAGACAACAAAACCAGGCATATGTTCTGGTCCTACTCAAAGAAGACCAAATAGCTTAAATATTTATTTACATACATACAACTTGGCATGTGCTGTCATACAACCATTCAGATCAATTATAACAGTTTACCATGCAGAGTGAAAAGCTGGGACAATGTTAAACTTGAAACCCATAGTTAGCTGTATATTATGAGAGATTATCATTTGATATGGTCAGATGAATTGAATAAGGGCCATTCAAATATTAGATATCATACACATGGACCGTAGATGGGAGGTTGAAAAAATGCTGTTTTCCAATTTGCATTTTAATACAGAGAGGGACGAGGTTGTAAAAATATTCAGATTTGTTGTGAATGGCCGATAAAAAAAACATGCAGAGAATCAGATCAGTTGTGTAAAATGTGTGAACTTTGAAATCACAAATATTTTTACGTTTTTGTCTTTGCTCTACGTTTTGCATTGATCTTTCACCTTTTCAGTGCTACTGCAGTGTACACACCTCCCGAGTTACAAGTCCATACTTCATGTAGCAACCATCGAACAATACCTACAATAGCTTAAGCAAAGGGCAATAATGAGTGTAGATCCAGGGCCATTCAGCTGTATAAATGACTGGATATCAGATCCTTACATGAAGTATCGAGCGAGTTCCAGTGTAATCCATCAACATATTGTCGATGTATTGTCAGGCTGCACTGCTGTAACACAGATTTTAGTCTCCATACTCATTCTGTTGAAAGTCAGGTAATTGCATTTTGTCTTCGTGTGCTGGTCTTTAAGTTATCACAATCACTTGGAAGGATACCGCTCTACAATCATACCATGACCCTGAAGAAAAGCAAAAATACATTTTCTCAGTTTCAATAATATTCCATGCAACAGCCATTCCAGTATGAAAGTGAGGATTTTCATCAAGATATTGAGCAGCCATTCTTATATCAGGAAATTTCGAATTCAGTTTTTAACTTTTACAGTTATCAATATTCACAGGGTTGTCGGTTTGGACAGTGCTGCAGTATGGCATCCATAGTTTGTTATGGAGTTTCTGATGTTTTTAGACATTGTGCACACACACAAGATGAGTTCCTTCTAATTTACTTGTGTGCATGCAGACATTTTCACATTTGGAAATTGATATTCATCAATTTTCAGATGAATATATTTCAGCACCAATTTGACTTCATTGGAGATTCTCTAAATGGGGTGAGCTCAAACAGCATCAACATGACCACCAGATGAAATGAGTCTATTTCAACACTTCTATTACATGTATGTCTGCACTTACACTAAGGTTCAGAATTCCAGGTCTGCGAAGCGATGAGCAGGAAAAATCTGAACTTGCATAAAAACCTCTATCTGGGTGACCAGGAGAATTCAACCACTTGTCGGACAATAATCTGGTGCCAGGTTCTGGTTTAAATAGGTTCAAGAGAATGGAAACTGGAACATTTAAACCACACACAGCCTGTCATTGATACGTATTCTTCTTTACAATGGAGGGAGGGGGGATTTGGTTTAATGTCACACTCAGGGATATTTCACTCATATGGTGACAGCCAGTTTGAATGGTGAAGAGAACCGAAGTACCTGGAGAGAACCATTGCCCGTTGGCAAGTAACTGACAAACTTTCACACATCAATCAGTGGGTCTCGAACCCGTGCCAGTTCAGCGGTGCGAGGCTATTGAATACAACGGCCCATTTAGACAGGTTTCACTATTTGGGAGTTTTTGAGCCCACAATTCACTTACAATCCCTCCAGCTGCACAGGCTGCTACGAGACCAAACTGTCCATCCTCCTGCCTCAGACGATTGGCAGCAGTGGTTACCAACCTCACTCCTGTCGCACCAAACGGGTGTCCCAGAGACAGAGACCCACCCCACAAGTTAAACTTGTCCATGGGTAAAGTACCAACCTGATTGATGAAATGGTATATATTGTTATTAACTAGGACAAACACAAGTAATATTTAAAGACTTTGGAATATTATATTTTATCACTGTTGTTTTCTGTTGTAATCATTATTTTATTTTGTTCCAAATTGTCATTCGGATAATGTAGCCCTCATATCTCCCCCATGGCAATACCTGTTTTCTATCATTGCCATGACACTTTTGTTGATTATTAAAATCATTTATCAGTACTAATATACACTTATAAATTATATATTACCTTACCTTTGAAGTTCTTCCCATTTGTTGTTTACAAAACCAGTCTGAGTCCATAGCTTTTAAATTTGCCAAGATTTGTCCCTGAAAAACAAACCAAACTAGTTCAACAAGATCCCACCTCAAATAATATTGCAGATAGGCTCAGAAAGAGGTCGGTAGGCATGCAACAGTTGTGGTGAGCGAGGAAGGAATCATAGGGTAGGCAAGTTCATATATGACAAAATAAATGTAAGAGAGCCTGTGGTCAGTTTTGTTTACATGACTTCACTGTCTGTTCTGCACACTTACCACAGAAAGAAATTATAGACTGAACTTCTCTCACATCATTAATGCAGATAAAACAAAAGTAAGCACGTTCATGTGTGCTAAAGAATCAATGTGAAACATACTATTTCCGTGGTATATTATTTTAATGATTTCCCTGTTTTGACATTGTTTGTGGCATAACTATTATGCCATTTCCTCTAACGAAAAATCGTCACCATTTAACACATGCAAATATAACACGTTTTGCAATATTATATTTATAAAGTCAAGACTCACTGCAAAGGCCTCATGATATTCAAACACATCAATATCGGACAGCTGTAATCCTGCTTTCTCTAACAATCTTGGGGTGGCATAACTTGGACTACAGAAGAAATGCAAAATATATGCATGAATATGTAGCTGTAACTGGTTGTAAAACAGCTGGACAAAGTTGAGAAAGAAATTGAGATATTCACAGAAAATGAAATAAACATGTAACTTACAGAAGCAAACATTGAAGATGTATTCCGAATGTCCCGGTTAATCAGGCCTTCTACATCCTAGAGAAACTCCAAGAAATTACTTCAAAATTGTTTTGTACCAGATCTTATTTCAATAACTTTGATCATTCTGGGTGGGACTTGTACTACCTGTCATCCAGGTATCACAGAATGTTTTTAGGCAGAAGGACAAAGGAAATGTAGCTTACCCAAGGAGAAGTTGATCTTTGGGGTCTTGTGACACATATACAAAGTCCCGGAGATAGGCTATAGGCTTGAAGCCCATGGCCAATGCCTTCTCCTCAGACATGATCAGACAGGCAGATGCACCGTCAGTCTGGAAATGACCAAAGAGAATAACTTAGATTACAGACTAAATTTGGGATCACTAACACATGTTTTAACATTCACCCTTCCAGAATCTAATATGTATATTCAGAAGTATTCTACCATGTATGCAAGCTTTTAATATCATGTTCTAACTAACCCACACCAATATACTTGGTGAAGGTGGAGCAATTGGACTTTTACAGTTATCAATATTCACAGGGTTGTCGGTTTAGACAGTGCTGCAGTATGGCATCCATAGTTTGTTATGGAGAAATCACTCACCAAAAAAGAAGCATTAGCAGCAGTGATGGTACCGTGTGGTTTGACGAAGGCCGGCTTCAATTTGGCCATCTTCTCCATAGGTGATGGTCTCACACCGTTGTCTCTGGACACTGGCTCAGCTTTACCTATTCAATGATAATGTGGTGTTGATTCAGTCTATTTCTGGTTACTCGAAGTAAAATGCTTCAATGAACACTAGTTAAACTCTTCTTTTTAGTAGCATCCACAACAGGGAAATCTCCAAAGTCGTATACTTTCCATACATAAGTCAATAAAGTTAACGAGTTGGTTCTAGGAGCAATTTATTTATATTTTTCTTTTTCTAGATGGGTGCGGCGGGCACCTTCTCAGTTTTTATTAGTTTTTATTTATTCATTTTTCATAACTAATGACATCGTTTGAAAACAGGTTCAACACTTGTTGAAGCTAAAACCCATATTTTGGGTGAATGGAACACTCCACACAATTGTTCAATGGCCCCAGTCATGTTATGCCCACAAAGTTTTATCATCTTGTCAGCAATAATTAAATGCAACGTAACAGTGGTGGTGTAAAAAGATGCTGACAAGAAGTCATATGACCCCACAGGCCAATATACTGGCTGCATTAACCCTAAAAACATGACACGAACCAAACCTGATTCCTGTGATGGTTTATATCCCAGCCACACTTTTTTTACGACTGTTCATGGGGAAATCTTGAATATGACCACACAGCTCTAGCACTAGTATTCAATACATATATTCAAGATCGTTAATCTAATATTAGCCCTGTCAACTCATTTGATGGAAAGTGATGATGAACTATAAGACCATTAGATGAAAAACACTCGACCTAAATTAGGAAGTATTCATGGAATGAAAATGTTGTTATTCAGAGACAGACGCTGACCAAGCGCTTCATTCTTCACTTATTAACTTTGCTTAGGCCTGTAGCAAAATACCACACCAGACACGTAGATGGTCATGTGTGAAAATTCAAATAAAAACATGTGACACGCATATTTTAAAATGACGCATGATTGCCAGAGAACAAACTTGTTAATTTTGTTAGGCCTAATAACACACATCCAACATGACCAATTCCGGGTTTGCACAACATTCAAGTTAATCCTTTAATAGTAAGAGCTGTGCAGATAGCACCAGCAGGTGCACTGAGACAGCGGTTCTCCATGGTTCGTTCAGTCAGTCTTTTTGCTACCGCTTTAACCTAGGATTAATTTTTAATCAATAACTGAAATATTTTCGACCTTGAGTTGCCAACATTATAATTGTAAGCTTAATGGTCCTTTCTTGATATAGTAGGATAATTTGGTCCATATTACTCGTTAGCTATAGTTGAAAAAACTCGCCCCATGTTAAAGAGATACAAATGCAAGTGGTTGGACGAACTGGCATCACAGTGCAGATGCCAGTGCTAACGTCGGAGGACTGATTTAAAATTTGTGTCCAGAATTTCTGAAGTAGACGTGAAAATGTTATTCACAATCTGTAGTGAAGCACAGAGAAGTGAGGTGTAGATAACCTTGATAAACTCAAGATATAGAAATTTTGAGCCTATACAGAATATTTGTGTGAACTGTTCTCACTTTAAATGGTGGAATATCAAGTCTGTTTACAATGAAGTTTTTCATACCTGGTACCTTGTAGGAGATGACATCAGAGAGAAGTCCCTTATCTGCCGCCTCCTTGGCTAGTGTATGGGATCTGATTGCAAACTCATCCTTTAAGAATGGAAAGGTATGTATAAGCAAATAAATTAGCAAAAAAAAACCAATAGAGATCTTCTGGTCTGCCCCATGGGCAAGACATCCAAACTCTGATGAATTCGATGTTTCTTCTTCATTTTATAATATGAATGGTTTTCTTTGATATTTGGATGCATTTTTCTCTTGAATAGCTTCTTTTTGTTCAGGAGTGGATTATTTTTAACAGTGTTGCAACTTTTCCTGCTGGGGCTTAGAGGGCCCTGATAGAGTATACAACTAAATTATAGAGGATTCAAAAACAGCAAACAATGAAGAAAGAGAAATACCTGCTCTTGTCTAGTAATACCAAAGGCGGCACACAGTCGGTCAGCAGAATGTCCCATTGTCTCACCTGTAGAGAATTCCGCCACAGCTGGCAACTGCAGAGAAATAACAGTAACTCTTGTGTTAAATCAGGGTTTAATCAGTGATGAAAAACACTGTTTTTGTCCTCTCCAACCTCCCCCACCCCCTCCAACTCTCCCGTCTGCCCATTTTTTCTCCCGACACAAGGCAGGTCTACTCAGGTCTACAAGACATATCCTCATTATATTATGGAAAATAAGCCGAGTAGCTAGCAGGTCACCTGCTGGCCAGCCCATTTGAGAGAGGCTCTATAGCGAACTTTGCCTAAAGGTGGATACAAGGCAACATTAACTGTGTTAAAGCTCAAGAGTGAAGAGTTGTCCACATATTGTTCAGAAGGATATATCACTTCTATTCACATCTTGATCTATGGCCTTTGAAATATGTCATCAGTAGGAGTCACCTGGCATCCCCCAAAAGGCAACATTGTGCCAAAGTTGAAGAGTAGGTGAAGTTGTCCCCTATTGTGCCTCGGGCAGTTGAACACTACTCCCAACCCCCTGTTAACCTTTCCTTTTTCTTTCTTTCTTCCAGGTATCCTTTGTGGCGAGTGGCTGCGATTGAACTTTCAAGGCAAATATTCATGGTGGGGTACAGATAGAATGTTATCCTATATTCTCTCCACAAAATATCTCCTGTTCACTCAAAACTCAAAGCCTGTGTTCATTACCTCTGGTACAAGGGCGCTGGGTGACAACATCTGGCTGATTAACCCAAGCCGAGCAGGTACCGATTTGGCCTTGTTCATAGATAACATGATTTTCCTCATCTTCCGACTATGACGGATGGGGACGTCAGACATGAACTCCACACCTCCTGCCACCACCGCTTCACACTGCCCTGCAGCTATCAGACCAATACCTATGAGGAAAGCAGTGAGAAAATTACATATTTAATCCACTTATGTTCAGTCCAGATATTAGAGTTCAGATATTGGGCATCATTTGATCATACATAATACATGTTAATACATGCAGAGTAGAAAGAAAAACACAAAACAGTTTGTTCAATATGATATAATTATTTGACTTTTGAGATGTTTGACATATTATATACAGGGTCCACAAGCTTTTTTCACTCGCCAATCCTGGCTGACTTTTTCATGTAATAAATTGTCAGTGTTCCCAACAACATTATATTAGAGCCCAAATTGGACAAGAAATGTATCAATATACTGTGGTGTTTCTCTGTAGCCCGACAAACCACAAGGAAACCAGTAACTGAAAAATTCACTTTTTTAGTCCCCATTGGCGATTGAGGTGGATGTCAGTATTGGTTTTCCTTGTTCAATATAATGCCACGTCTACCACAGTCATTAAGTAGGAAAGGCGGATTGCATTAACAGTTTTGAGATGCTTTATATAATTACACAAGTCATGATAAACAGTCTTCACTATATAATCCAGTCTTACATACCTGTGGTAATGGCCTGATTTGAGGATATACAAGCCTGTGTTACTGTGTGGGCGGGTATTCTGTCTGAAAACCCAGCCCCAAGAGCTGCCTGAAAGAATAGTTTGATACAGTTTCAATCCCACTAAAACAAGTGCAAATGCTCTGATAAATGCAAAACATGTTCCTTTCTTCTGGAAATTCATGGAAATTTGTTGAAAATTTGTGTTGAATTTAGTCAATACAAAATGAACCTGATTATATGGTTTGATACAACACACACCAGTACTTTGGTATTTTCATGTCACATTGCTGTGACAGTTGACCTATTTGTTTTAAAATGAGAGTCAATACCAGAAAAAAAGAGCGTTGTAATAACAAAGCCCAATACATTGTACGGTAATTCCCCTAATAATTCAATCACTGGAAGTGCAGCAAAAATGGCTTATATTTGGCAATATTCTTCATGGTACCATGCTTCAAAGTGTCGTATTTTGTCATTTTATGAATTTTCTTCAATTTGAATGAAGAAAGGGAATATTACTTTTTCTCTTTGTTTGAATAACAGAGTTGAAAAGTGAACTTCCTGTGATTGAATTATTAGGGGAATTACCGTAGTAACAAGTGTTCAATTGAACCAAATGAACTGATTGAAATGGCAATCAGAAATTGCAGTGAGCTTAATTCTGGTTCAGGGAACTGTAATCTCTTAGAAATGACTTGTACCATCAGAAAATTCAAGAGGCCCAAGACAGATCACAAACATTTGCCATGACCAAACTGATGATGCCAGCTTACCAGCCAGACATCAATCTATCAGGTCTATGGGGCAGATACTGCTTCACAAACTATCCATCCAATAATAGAGAAAAACTATTTGATAAATTACAGATGGAACAAGTTCATTGTTATTGGGGCATGTTAACTTCCTGGCGGATAGTTTGTAAAAAATGCTTGAGTAATTTACAGGGCTTGTACACAGCATGGTAACATACCTCTCTGGCAATATTGCTAGTCTTGACTTCTTGTATCACAGTTCCGTACACTATGTAATCTATCATATCTGAAACAGCAAACAAACCATACAATGTTTTATTAAGACGGAACAGCTACCATGTACAGACAAGGCACCAGTTCCGACCCACCAAAGTGAAATTTTCATCTGTTTCAAAAGGGAATGGTTTGATTGGTAAAATCACTGCAGTACAATTGTCTATATAATGTATTAAAAAATTATCTTAGCTGGGGATGGATTGAACTGTAGGGAATACAAGATTACATTTCTTACTGAGAGGTGTCCGTTCCGATCCACTGTCGCCAGTTCCAATCCAGCCTCGTTTTGACATTGACCTTTGACCCAGATATAAACAAATGTAATCGTCAACATGATAACTTTCCCCCAAAATAGGATTCTAGCTGAATATTTCGTATTGCATGTCTTCATCTCATAAGTGAACATTTGGTGTTAAAGGATGCGGGTTGGGGGTGATAGTGATATGGTCGAGCTGATCATATTGGCAAGATATATTAAACACTGAAATAACTCCGATGGCTGCTAAGCGTATATTAAACTCAAAAATGATGTTAAATCAATGGTACTTTTACTTATTTTACCTCCGAATAGCAGATTAAAGAAAAGAAATGCTAATCAGCACTCGAATTACGAATTAACCTAGTAGTGAGTGCTGTGTTCGCAAGACATTTTCAGGCCATGGTACGTCCCAGCTTGTCCATCCATTGATGATGGTGGTTCAGAACTGGCTCGATCAGTTGATGCCAACGATGAGGCGGGTAGTCTTTAGTGTGACACTCCTTTGAATAAATTTATGACAGATACCTAGCACTATATGATAATTATATGTGAGAAACGAAATATCAAAACTTTGATCGGAACCACTTGCAGATGACACTGTTTTTTCATGACGGCGGGTCATGGTGTTTGTACATTGACCGATGTAGTCGTGTGTATGGAGTGGGTCTGCAAAGTTATCTCCTAACAAAACCAGTGAATGCATAATATAATTTAACCATGATTGAGAGGTTGATCAACTTGCTTGAATGCACCAAATGTTTAATGATTTCGTGTGGTCAAGGTTGCGACAAGAAGCAATATTTTGGGAAGTGGGTCGGAACTGACACTGGACCGGAACTGGCGACTGGATCGGAACTGGCGATGAACTCAATGTAAAAATTGGGTTCATGTAGATTCCATATACATTAAACTGCATTCATCTTTGTTACAAATATGCAGACAACTGAAGTATTATTATTACAGGTTGTCATGACATGAGGAATCAAGAGAATCAGCATGTGTATTGAAAATCACATCTAAACAATATGATGATGAACTTGATGAAGATTCAGAGAGAAAATAATTGAAGATTCATCTTACCTCTGTCGATGCCTGTACGTTTGACTAATCCTCTACAAGAAGCAAACGCATATAATCGTGATTACTGGAAGGCAGTTTTCTCATGGCTAAGATTTTTTACATGGTTAAATAATCACATAAATTACTATCTTATGGGTACTAATATGCTAAGGTGTCAAAAACAGGCACTTCATGTTGAAGTCACTTATTACAGTTACATATGAAGAAATTTTAACTTCTGGAAATGCCACTATTTTGTCTGAGTGTTGTGGATAGAAAAGATAATAACAGGTTCAACTTCAAATTATTTGTTTTTAATTAACTTAATTAAGCTTGATTTGAGGCCAACATTTGCACCAAGATTGTGACATACACCATGGTGACATCCAAAAGATGCTTTTATATGTAATAATACACATAGAAGATGACTTTCTTTGTAGTCACTAAGTGGAATGGATCTAAAGGTAGAAATTGATGCACAATTGAAGTGGTAAATGTGTGATTTAACAAAAGAATTTTAAGGTCCTAACCACCACGGTTGGACGTAACACTGTCCGTCCTCCAATAAGCCCTCATTGTAGAGATCTCTAAGTACTCACAACTACGTAGTTAATGATGCCAACCTTATTAAAATGAAAGTTATGCCCCTTATATCTTTTCATGAATGTAAAGTTCCTGACAAATGCAAACACTTATTAAAAAAAAATAGATTTATCAAAAAATTTCAGATTTTCCGTCTTATGTTACGTCCGACATACTAATTATGCTAATTAACTTTATTTGCAGTAATATTTCATGGGGTTTGTGATTCCCCTTGCTTGTGTGATGGGTGACACAGGCCCCAAATTTTATGCTTCCATCCCATGTACTTTAGCTGTACATTACCAAAATGCAGTGTCCGTCTTCATTGCCTGCCAGTGTTTGTCCGACATAGTCTGTCCTCGTTCATCTGACACATAAGTAAATTTTCAGCATATTCTGAGTGCATATTCAGAGCAGACCATCAAAATACACACTTATAGTGATACACAGTCATTTCTTCTCTGTATATAAGCACTCTTTGGTTTGTGGTATTCATAATTGTAGTATTTTCAAATGTCGGACGAACAAAGACGGACAGGTTTTCCTCCCCATTTGTTTAACATTGTCCGTCTTAGTTCGTCCAACTATTTTGGGGCATAAAGGCATATTTTTTTTAAATAGTACATGTGTGAATAACTTTTATTTTCATATCAAGTTAAAGAACCTTGTATTCTTCACATAACTTTATAATTTTCAACATAGTTTATTTCAATTAAGTGCCTATTAATTTAAAAAAAGATATGTTTCCATCAGCTTTTCCGTCTGTGTTTGTCCGACACTTTGTCATGCTTTGTACTAATTTCTTCACAGATACGTTAAATTTTTCAAATCAAACACTGAAAGTGTTCGTATCTGTAAAATACTGTCCTAAAAAGTCCCCTTGCAGTAGAAATCCATTTTCTATTCGCTTGTTATGTATTGTTTTACCCCCCCCCCCCCGATTTTCCGTCCTGTGTTTGTCCAACATTTTCAGTGATGCTGTAATAAAACAGGTCTGAGAATACTAACACACTTGAAGACTATGTTAACACTATAATTTGAATATAGCTGAGAGATATCGCCATCAAATAATGTAAAGAAGAAGAGCTGTAGTCTATTTTATATTTTGAGCTTCATTGTCCCATATTTGTTACACCTTAGCATATAAACACCCTTATGTGCAAAAGTGGAGAAAATGTTTCATTCTGAAAAGAGACTGCTACAGTTTTGTCATTTAACATCCTGATTAGTTAAAAACAATTGAGAGACGACTGAGTAACTTTTGAAACCATTCTCATTCGACCCTTATTTATGAAATAATATTCTAGGGCTTATCCACAGATACAATTCTCTTCATTTTCCATAAACAGTGGCGCCAATTCCCCAATGAAGGCCTTGCTTTTTTGTCAAAATTTATGGGAAATTCGAAAGAGATCCTTGTAATCCCAATCTATGGGAATCTAAATCTATTATTTGAATCCAGTTTGTTTTTACTTCATTGGAATCAGTTGGATTCCCATGAATTATTTTGCGTAAGTGCAGATGGGAATTTGATTCCCTGATTCCCGTGAAAAAAGCAAGCCCTGCATTGAAGGATTGATAATGTGCAATCTCCAGTACAGAGACAGTCTGGACAGTGCCATGATGGAGAATGTATGCTCATCCCTATGGCAATGGTCTGGGCACCTCTAGTACTGTAGGAAAGGCTTGTGGGTGAATATATAGGTTCTTACTGCAGAGCTGTGCGGGCCAGGTCATGGGGCATCAGCTTGGCATAGTCTGTACCAGACATCAGGAATGGTGTCCTCACCCCATCAACCAGCACTACGTTACGTACATTCTGTTTGGCCAGAGTCTTTTTACCTGAAAAGACAGGGGAAATGATCTTTGAAAGCTGGAGAAAATGAACTGCAGTAAGCTTAAAGATGTAATCAGCCTCAAAATCTAGACTGGAATTGACTTCTTAAACTCTGTGATATATGTTATGACAGGCATAAATTAAAAATTGAAGAAATTGGTGTTCAAAATAAAGTATTTTTTAGACCACGGTGTCAGTAAGTGCATGTACATACACATGTGGTGCCTGGTGCCTACTGCCTATGTATGCTCTGCCACTGTATCAAACCTTATTCTCTGTTTCAGCAAATCTATTGAGAATGTTTTGTTCGATTTTTTGTAGAAATAAAAAAAGATTGTGTCCTGAACTTATGTCGCCATTACTATGTAAATACAAGTATTATAGTCTTCATTCAATTATCATCAAACACCACCCAGTAGAACTACATATATCTTCATGGAAAGATTTTCTGGTTGGGTGGTCAATCTTTGGGTGGTCAATCCTTGGGCGGTCAATCTCTGGGCTAAATGATGCATTGCTGTTTCTATATTAAAACTCTGTTATTTCAGAATATATTACTTTAAGTTTCACTGAGATACCCACTATACCGAACTGTTTGGTGAAATGTAAAGATACAAGACTTACTTTTGGCTGGAGTGTAATTGACACAACTTGTAGCAATACATCTTGCAGAATCTACAAGATAATAAAATAAAACATCTGATATCAACAATATGGGAACAAGGTCATTTAGGACCCCGGCCTAGCTCGAAATTGTGAGGGACTAGGAGGAACAATTTCTTAAACAAGAAGGACTCGAGTGCTTCACTCACAAAGGATAGTAAATTGAGCACACTGAAATAACAGTGAGAGGAGGCCTTGGTCTCTATATTTTTATTGGGTATATCTAAATGTTTACTTGTATGTTTTTAGAGGTTTTATTTGCACTTTTGCACCTGGTACTTTTGCACAATAGTCGGTGACAATAGCTCCTTGCGAGCTAGCGTTTATTTTTACTTGTATCAAACCGACTTTAAATAAAAAAATATCTTATGTTGGTGATGTTGATAGCAGGTGTTCCTCCTAGGCTTGCTTTTCCATGGGAATCCGATTCCCGTCAGCATTCCCACAAAATAATTCATGAGACTCCAACAAAATTTGAACAATCTGTATAGAAATGATAGCTTTGGATTCCCATGGATTCCTGTAGAGGTAGACTATTAGATTCCCAATAATTTTGACGAAAAGCAAGGCCGGTCTTGCCAGATTCCTGGCTTAAAAATACATCACTACAAAGTCCCACATAGATTAATTAAAGTGAACGTAAAGGCTGCGACAACACACACACTGTGTGGAAGAACTATATTAAAAGTATCATCTGGCAGCAACAAATATTTTTTGTGATTTTTTCCCTTCCAAAATTTTTTTTCCAAACACCGGAATTATTGACTGGAGCAACAAGCGACTGGAGTCGGCCATATCAGTTTATTGAATAGCCTTGTGCCAATGAAAACGCTTGTATGGATCACGTGATATTTTCCGGTGACGTAGTATCACTTTGTTGTGGCATCGCTGTAGCACGAATTGTAATAGCGGAGATGGAGAGCTCGGCTGTTTCAAGGGTGTTTTGACAGTGTTGCGTATCTTCAGCAAGTGTTTACCGAGCTAAAACGTTCCATGAACTACTCACTACTTTCGTCGACATTGGGGAGTTTTGGTTCAAACTGGTAATCCTGTAAACCTTCATTTGTCTCTTCGTCAGAACTTGAAGTCAGGCTATCCTCCTCGTATGTCGCTATGTTTACATGCTTTCTACGCTTACTAACTCCACGAAGTAGAGAGCTCCGAGGTGATACAACGTCACTGCTCTGATCTGAGATAGCCAGCATGGCGGCGGCCGGAGAACAATAATACAATGGAGATAATTTCGTTCCTACTCGGTGCAAAAAAATTCCCAAAAATATTTGTTGCTGCTATTTGATTATTTCAGTGTAGTTCTTTCCCACAGATTGCATGTTGCCTCAGCCTTTACTTTCACTTTAAACAACTAAAAGAAATTTTACAAGGTTTACAATATTTTTGAATTGACAATTAAAAAGAACTATTTCCTTATAATTAAAGATATCAAATGTTCTCATACATACGGTACGCATATATGTTTGTAAATGTTTATTTTTCTTAATATTTCTGAACCAATTTATTGTTCCAAAGTATGTCCAGGAATATTGAATTAAACAAGAAATCTTTAATTAGAAGAGAAATGCACTGTTGATTGTATATTCAGGGTTATCCAAGATCTTGAACTCTGATTCTGAATCCAGAGACTGAATGGTCCGCAAATCTGCATAATATCCTCTTAACTTGCTGAATTTGAAAGCAATATGAGGAGAAAATGCAGTTGATTGCTCTGAACAATTACAAAGTTGACAGAAATAGTTAAAAAATCTTTCAGGCTGCAAAGATAACTGATGTTTGGAAATGTTTTAGGCTCTTGAATGTCATCTGTACTGAAAAAGTACTGACGTTTGACTTACTGAGAATGACATGGGCTAAAGATGATTATGATTTTTATTTGGCTTTACAAAAAAGAATAGGTCTGTTTCTGGTTACAGGCTAGAAAAAAAATAGAGTGGGTAGGGTAAAAATAAGCTTTTCACAAGTTTAGAAAATTATCAATTTAATTTATGAATGGTCCACTTCACAACATTATAGCTCCACTGTACAACATTTTAGCCCAACTGTCGATAAAAAAAACTCTTCTGCATCATAATTTATCAAATTAAATTATAATAGCAAATTGACACCCCAATAATTTATTATTTCATTTCAACTGTTCAAATCTAAGAATTGACAAGATTATCTGCGCTGACAGTTGTTGTTGCGTTGTTGTTGCAGGATTGCAGCAGACGAAATTTGAGAAAACGCACACAAATGGCTCAGTTACTGAAGCGACAACGGCAACAATATGTGGTATTATCGTAGTTATTAATTTTCTACTTAAGCTAAGAATGTTTATCTAACTTATCAGTACTGAAACTCACTTAATCGACCTGGAACCGTCACGAAACACAACCCATTTCTCCACAAGGACGCCATGTTGCAATGGACTTTGGACCGCACGAGCCGGTTCAGCCGGCTGGTAGTAAAAATATATTGAAAAGCAAATTTGGATTCGGATTCTGGCACTGGTAACATGTGGCGACTATTATATAATGTTAGCCTACTCTTATTTAAATAAAGCAACAGGTTGCCTTGTTTATCACAAAACGGGATTGGTTTGTGATAGGGAATCTTGTTGGCAATATATAATATTATTGTAACAAGACTGTTGGACATCACTCTCCAAATTTTCGATGCATGTCTTGAAGGACCCAGCAATCTGATTAAAACTCAGACTTAATAACCGCTTATCGGACATGTCTCTAATTAGCGACATGTCCGATAGAGGAGCGGTTAGTTTTAATCAGATTGAGGACCCAGTTGAAATTAACAAATCACAGCAAGTTGAAAATTTCCAAGATATCAAGTTCCGTTTAAAAATTATTGATCATAATATTGTAACCTTATATTGGCCGAAGTTGATAACGGAGAATTGTTTCTCACATCACTGCAGCCAAAAACAATGTGATACACCCATGTGATACAAAACCTGTATCACACCCTTACAGTTTGCTAATTATATTTTTGAATATTTTTCAACATTATTTTGATGTGAGAAATAAATTATAACACTCGTGCATGGTCATTTATCTGATTTTTATCACACTCGTTTGATAAAACCCATATGAAACTCGCTAAAGCTCGTTTCATATGAGTTTTATCAAACTCGTGTGATAAAAATCAGATAAATGACCACTCGTAGTGATAATCTATATTTATCAAAACATGCACTGATAATTGTTCCTGTAAACTTCACACATAATAACTTCCACAAAGTTTAATGTGTTCAGAAAATACACGTGACTCGATTGGTACAGCCATAAAACGGTGATGATCACTGGTGGTGAAGCCTGGACATTCAGCAATATAGTGATGACAAAGGGTGATAAAGTCAGCTCTATAAAGAGTGATACCGTAATCAATTTATGAGTGTAGCTTCTCATGACCAATATATAAAGTTAGACCTATGTACAGTTGGATGACCGGGCCTCATCGGTCATCAATATATTAAGATTGCCAAATTAACCAGTTATTGAGATGAGCGATGTAGTATAGTAGTGGCTCCAACTCATCACATTTTATTAGTGGTATTATCAACTTTCTTGGATGATATACCAGGGATATAATACCGGTATTGGAGGGGTTGGTAACTTATCTGAATGAAGCTGCAGATGCTATTCTCACTCATCTAGTTTTAGCAAAGGCTCACACCGGGTCATTTAGATAAAATGAACAATTTTTTTCACTAGTTTTTCTGCATGGTGCCATTTCGATTCTGTGGATGATGCGGCAAACAAAATGTGTACATAGAGCCGCTCAACTGGCTCATTTTCGTACACAACTTGTGTTCTGTTTGTATAGTAGGCCTACACAGTCGCCAAAAGACATACCATAGTATTGGTATTAGTTTCCGCGTATATGACAGAATAATTAATTAGTCAACCACTCCCTCACTATGTGTTAAAAGCCATATATAAAACACTCACCGAACCGTGTGACCGAATGCGCGAGAGCTGTCGTACAAATCAAAACACAATCAGTTTATGACTTTTTAGAAATGATGTTGTTTTAACCCAGCAGTTTTCTATATTCCCCAGGCAAATGACACATTCATATCGTCAACAGATGCATCAGAGGCCATTCGTCTTTTGTTCTATACATACACATACATCTATATACTGCGGAAAAATCTCTGCAGGTGCATGGTTTTATATATTAGCACCAGACAAATGCAACCAAATCTGAATTTACAATACAAGAAAATGAAAACGAACTAGTAGGCGGAGATAGCCGAAAAAGAACAGACCATCTTACCAGGAATGTCCCTATAGTCCACAAACCCGACGTTGCCTTGGTTGGTGTGGAATACCTCTCCGTGAATATGGTTTGTATTTTAGGCTTTATAGCAAGTTTGCTAATATATGCGTAACGTATGTATTGTTATATTATTACATAGATTGTTCCATGAATTTTGTCTGTATAGGCCTATTACCTAATAACAGAACCATCTTTCATGTAGGCCTATAACAATTGCGAACTGCAAAAGGAAACATAATAGTTAAAACCGGAAATAGCTTTTCGTATGCAATTATTGTTACGATACAGGATATTTTCATGTAGAATATTTTATAGGCATTCACATTTTCACATTTTCCATATAGTTACTTTCGTTCCCAATTTACCCTTGCCATATTTGTCGTGAAAACGTCCGAAAATCTTACCAGATTATACCAGAAGAGTCCTGACGCTTACATTTGAATTGAAAAGCACTAATTCATCGCAGTCTATATTCTAATCCATCAAATGAATCCATGATTAGAACGAAACTATTTTCATCTCGATACTACAAGAAAAGTCAACGGTAGATTTTTGAAGAAAAAAAAATAAAAAATAAATGAACACCGCTTTTTCGAAATGAGGAGAAGGAAATTTGGCTTAATGTCACACTAAAGTTTGTTTCACTCATATGGTGACAGTCAATTTGGTTGGTGGAGGAAGCCGGAGTACCCGGAGAGAACCACCGCCCTTCGGCAAGTAACTGACAAATATCTTTAAATTGATTGAGTTTGATAAAGACTCAGTAGTTGGTAACATCTACGTCTATGAGATGATGTTTAGGTTCAGGGCTGCCCCATGATAACAGATAACATCAAGCATAGATTTAATTAACAATACATAACACGGGGCGATTGAAACTGTCGAAATTGCCGAGTTCAAATCATCTATACTGATGTCAGATGGCTATGATCCATGTTGTCAAAGGGAAGTAGATATATAGTTTTAGAAAGTAGTTTTATCCTCTCGGAAGAAAAACTGGTTCTGAAAATTTTCATCGATACTGTATTGGGAGCAGAATATGTTCATATAGTATCCATACAGTTTGTCAAAGATTATGACTACGAAAGATCGTAAGATTAGTAGTGAAAAATGATGAGTCCTGGGATACATTTTCAGGTTAATGATGCAGGGATAAAGTGTCTGGAGTCACTATCTGAGCTTGAGTTCCAACCCGTGAAACAACTTTTTTTTCTTTTATTTCAAGTATAGGTCCGTCGCTTTGCCTTGTATTTCACAGACAAAGGGATAATGAGCGATAAAAACAATTTATTGCTTCTGGGAAAAACTATAAACTTCAAGCACGTAAGGAAGTTAGCATTTCACGGCAATAAACAGTCACTATTTCTACATTTAGAGAAGTAGTAACATAAGTGTCGAATAGATGATCTAAAACTCGACATATAATCAAATATAAACAATAGAATACATGAAATGTGTGCTTTTCACACTTCTCTGCATTGTTCCCTAGGTGACAGCGACGTTCTACGTTAACTCTCCAACAGATGTACGTGCACCTGGTGGAGCGAGAATAACTGACTTCTCTGCTGAGGGCATAAATCACACTTTTTCTGCAGTTTGTCCCTTTCCCCAAAGTGTCGGACACTGTTGAACGCATTTATAACGAGGTCGATATTCATGGTTTCCACATTATTCATCTCTTTATATGGCTAAATAATAACCTCTCATGGACCCATTGTTGTACCCAGACAGACTATTGTTCTCCTTTGTCTTGTGGAAGTTACATGAGGTATGGCCTTAGAGAAGCACATTATAACTGTGACAATTTTGTTATTTACAGCTTACCTGTTGTTTGGCCAAAAGAAGTACTCGATCAAATTCTACAGATAGCACCGATGAACACTCTGGTCTCACTAAAGTGAACAAAAAGACGGATAGAGGAGGAGGGGAGAAAAACGGTAATTACTGCCTCTCGGAATCAGCTTATGGGACGTATAACCAATCTATTCCTGACCAAAAGAATGTTGAGCGCGGGTATATACGGATTCCCCTGGAGGGATTGTCTCAACTAAAATCCACCACAGACCGAGAATCCAAACTCCAGACCGGTCGATCTATCACAAAAATTACCGGGGCTGAAGTTTGTGAAAGATCATCAAATGGTTGTGATTTCCGGTGTGATAGATTCGACAAATCTAGCATGATAGCAAAGTCAACGTGTAGTTGTCAGAAAGAGAAACCTATGAAATTTTCGCCGTTTTCGAATAACGCTTATGGTAAATATGAGGAATACGAGGTGCCATTTGTCAGTAGTAGAAAAAGGGTAGATAAAAGTGCCCAAACGATATCGCCATTAAACGATGGTCCTCCTGCGCTAGGAATCTGTAACTGTGGGAGCTTTGGGACGACAATCTCCAGGAATGAACTTCAGAGCGATCCGTTGGAATTGTGCTCTTTGTGTTCGAAGCAGAGGAAAGGCCCCAGAGAAGGCAAAGGAAAGGAACTCTCCGAGAAAACTTTTCAAAGATGCAGCTCTTGTCCAAAGGACAAGGGTGGTAAATCTGGCAAAGGAAAGGAGCTCTTGAAGAAAACTCTTCAAAGATGCAGCCCTTGTTTAAAGGACGAGGGCTGTACACTTGAAACCTTTGATGTGACAATCCTATATCGGAAACAAGTAATAAAAGCCGAACACACGGAGAGGCCTCTGAACTGTTGGCTGGGAAGGTTTGGGGTGCCTCACGTAGGCGTTATTGTTACCACGCTAGACGGTCAAAGATGGCTGATACACAAGTCAAAAAGTAACGGCAGGATGGACACCGTGATTACCGATACCAAATCAATGACTTCGAACTGGACGATCAAGGAAACCCGATCAGTTTCACGTTACACGGTTGGAGATTTTGTCAAGGCCAGCGGCTCAAAATACAACCTTCTCACTGACAATTGCTTTGATGCTAAGACTCGTATGATGAAACTTTGTCAATGAGAATACAATAAAAGGGAATAAACGGTCAAACCAAGGAACCGGAAATGATTTGACCGACTAAATATTGAATTTATCAAGACAAAATGATGTTTTTCAATAGCGACATTGTGCTGACATGGAATGACGGTCCAACCGAACGCCAACGAATACTTTCCAGTATCTATCTTAAATCGTCGTTTCTAGGAAACATTGATGATTCAAGTTAGAAATCTATTTGATATAGCAATACACTTCATGAATATTTCGAATTAAAGAAAAACTTTTATGATGAATTCCTTAGTTAAATGACATTATTATAGAGTATAGATGTCGTGAATGACCTGGTTCCCACGGGCTCGCAGTCGGCAAGCTCGTTTTGATCACATATCGCCATCTGCTTTTCACTCTCAAAACGATTCAGGGATTTTCTTCTGAAAGTCCAGAGACTATAAATACAATTCATGCTTGTTCAGGGATTTCAGCCTAGAATTCAACACATATAGCCTGGATTATTGCTTGTAAAGTGAGAAAGATCATCTTATTTCCTGAATTTTGGGGACTTCGTCACTTAATTCATCGACCATGCCCCGCATTTCAGACTGAAATCCCCGAAGGTAAATTGTAGTTGTGGGGCCTGAACTTTCAGGAGTAATCCCTAAATCACTTTGAGAATGTAATATATATGGCGGAAATGTTTTGAAATCATCAAATTGAGAAATTTAGCCGAATACAAGTACCGGTATCCTTCGAAGACACCGGTGAAATGCTTACATTAATACAAATATCGGCGAAATATATGCGAAAATTATAACAAATACTATACTCACAGCGAACAAAGACTCCAAGAGTGGAGCCTGAAACCCGCGGTATGCGGACATATCGGGCCATTTTTTAGACAAGTTTACAGGAGTACGTTCGTTCCTAGGAAGCTAGCCATTTTTGTAGGAACGATGAATGCACTGGCAAATAATCCGCAGTCTGTAGAAGCCATGCTGACGGTTGGGGTTGCGTGATGGACATAAAATAGCAACGCCCGCTTACGGCCAACACCTATCCTAACAGGTCTATGGTGGCCGACAGCTGCCATTCCATAAATGTAACTTTTTAAACGTTTTCTCTATTTTTTTTTTTTTAATTGAAATATTTTTTTCATATTATTTCATTTTCATTTCATTTTTTTTTAAATTTCATTTCCGTTTCCTTTTAGTTTCATTTGGATTTCGTTTTTATTTTCATTTCACTTTCATTTCATTTTGTTATATGTTTTTTTCCTTACCGGTAAATGAAAAAAAAAACATTATTTCATTTTTTTTTTTAAATTTCATTTCCTTTTCATTTCATTTCATTTTGATTTTGTTTTCATTTCACTTTCATTTCATTTTGATTTTGTTTTTCATTTCACTTTCATTTCATTTTGTTATCACAAGGAAAAAAAATATATATAAGGTGGCAGCGCCCGGCACTGCCAGTTTTTTTTTTTTTTTTTTCCTCTCTCAAAACGAAAACAAATTCTTCTGTGGCCGAGAACTGCCAGCCGAGAGCTGCCAAGTCATACTATTGGCTAATGTGTATCACGTGTGTGTTCATATTGCCGCACCCTTAGTAGTTCTCTCACAATGCGAAAGTGAAGATGAACCTGTACGACGGTAGCACTTGCCAATTGCTATCGACTGATATTTGCCGTTTTCTGACTTGCGCGCATTTAATCGCATGACCTTCTGGTCTGGAATCATCCCGCCCATTTTCGTGGTCGGCTTCCCCGGTACTATTGACTGTTGTCATGTTGTCATTTCTTTGGCACCGCTTTCTAGATGATCGTTAACAGACTTCATTTATCTTTTCCTGTAAATTTGAGCTTAAATCTGCCAGTATTCTCCGAATCATTTTTTTTCTTATATCGTCCGGTACTTCATTCACCGCCCGGTACTGTAAATTTGATATTTTTACCCCTCGTCCGTCTGTCCGTCACACCTTTCTCGTTACCAAGATATCTTTAGAATGACTTAACCTGGGCACACCAAACTTGCAGTGTACATCCATATGCTCGTGACCCAGAACCCTATTGAGTCTGGACCTGATTGGTTGGAAACTTTGGCGGTCATCTTTAATTTATGCGAAACCATCACAGCTTTCTCGTTACCAAGATATCTTTAGAACGACTTACCCTAGGCACACCAAACTTGCAGTGTACATCCATATGCTCATGACCCAGAACACTATTGAATCTGGATCCGATTAGTTGAAAACTTTGGCGGCCATATTTAATTGATGCGAAACCATTAATCTTATGTATCTCCGAAACCATTTCACTGTTCAGTGGGAAATTTGGCCTAGATCATCGATGCATCAAGAAACTCCAAAAGAATGACCAAACCAGTTTCCCTGATTCGGTGGAAACCTCGGCGGCCATTTTTAATTTATGCAAAATCTTTAATGATATATATCTCTGATACCATTCAAGTGTTTTATACGAAATTTGGTATACAGCATCGATGTATCAATAGACCTGCAATGTATAACCACATCAGTTCCTCTGAGTTGCGGGAAGGATGGGTGGCCATCTTTAATTTATGCGAAATCATTAATGATCTCCATCTCTGATACCGTTCAAGGACTCGATGTAAAATTTGGTATATATCATCGATGCATCAATAGACTTAAGATAAATGACAGTTCTGGCCTTTCTGATTGGACGGAAACCTTGGTGGCCATCTTTAATTTATGCAAAGTCTTTAATGATGTATATCTTTGATACCATTTCAGTGTTCTATATTAAACTTGGTATAGAGCATCGATGTATCAAGAGACGTTCAATGAATAACCACATCAGTTCCTCTGAGTGGCGGGAAGGATGGGCGGCCATCTTTAATTTATGCGAAATCATTAATGATCTCTATCTCTGATACTGTTCAAGTACTCGATGTGAAATTTGGTAAACATCATCGATGCATCAATAGACTTACGATAAATGACGGTTCTCGTTTTTCTGATTGGGCGGAACCTTGGTGGCCATGTTTAATTTATGCAAAATCTTTAATGATGTATGTCTTTGATACCATTTCAGTGTTCTATATGAAACTTGGTATACAGCATCCATGTATCAAGAGACTTGCAATGAATAACCACATCAGTTCCTCTGAGTGGTGGGAAGGATGGGCGGCCATCTTTAATTATGCGAAATCATTATGATCTCTATCTCTGATAACTTTTAAATGCTCGATGTAAAATTTGGTATACATCATCGACTCTTATGTAATGAATGAATACCGGTTTCTCTGATTGGACGGAAACCTTAGAGGCCCTTTCTCATTGCAAAATTTTTCATAATCTGTATATTTGTCACTTGACTACTTGGTGTTCCTGAAGCCTTTTTTTCAAATTGAATACATTATGAATGACTGGCGCCCGGAGCCGAGGGGTTTTCAGATGCGCAGCTTCGTATTTTCTTTACGGTACGTTTTTCACCATCCGATACTTTCTAGATGTTCTATACATTTTTAGATGTTCTAAATGGGCGGGATGATTCCAGACTAAACGCGCGCACATCAGAAAATGGCAAATACCAGTCGATATTTACATGGGACATACACAATTTTGTATGGGACACAAAAGGAATACTGTAGGGTGTACCGGGCGGTGTAAAAAGTACCGGACGATGTACCGAGCGCTTCCGGACGCTACCGGACGCTTTTTAGTCACACCCCTCCTTGCTAGCTCTAGGTTCCCATACCATTCCGCAACCATGACGCACAAATTCCATATTTACAGTGAGCTATTGTTGGTATAATTTAGTGTACTTGGTACCATATATTCTACCTACCGGTACCTAGCTATTTATATTGTTGATTGTTGGTAACGGGGGCAATGAACGTCGAACCAACAGTCAGATTCCATGAAACACCCAATTTTCGACATATAAATGAATCTACTCGCTCAACATGATCTCATATCTTGCGGCATTGTTTTCCGCCATATGGAACTTTTGTCGGCACCGTGACATCGAGAATTTACTCCTATGGGAGACGGGGGGAGATAGGGCAGACAGGGGGGAGGGGGAGATTGGCAATTGGCAAGTGCTAGCGTCGTACAGGTTCATCTTCACTTTCGAATTGTGAGAGAAATTCTAAGGGTACGGCACTATGAACACACACGTGATACACATTAGCCAATAATATGACTTGGCAGCTCTCGGCTGGCAGCGCTCGGCTGGCAGTTCTCGGCCACAGAAGAATTTGTTTTCGTTTTGAGAGAGGAGAAAAAAAAACTGGCAGTGCCGGGCGCTGCCACCTCATATATTTTTTCCTTGTGATAACAAAATAAAATGAAAGTGAAATGAAAACAAAATCAAAATGAAATGAAAACAAAATCAAAAAGAAATGAAAAGGAAATGAAAATGAAATTTTAAAAAAAATGAAATAATGTTTTTTTTTTAATTTACCGGTAAATAAAAAAAATACAACAAAATGAAATGAAAATGAAAACGAAATCAAAATGAAACGAAAAGGAAACGGAAAAGAAATTTAAAAAAAATGAAATGAAATAATATGGAAAAAATATTTCAATTAAAAAAAAAAAAAAAAAAAAAAATAGAAAAAACGTTAAAAAAGTTACATTTATGGAATGGCAGCTGTCGGCCACCATACTGATGTCGTGCTGTTGAGCTATTAGGGTTTAATATGTCTGTTTTATCAAATCTGACGAATTTTACCGTTGAAGAAAGTCAAAGAGCACAGGCATTTTATTCCTTTATATACCACCAGCGATTCACAACTGTTGTATCAATCGAAATACATAGAGTGGTAGCCTCCAAACACCCGCTCCTCTTTTCTAACACAGCTAGGACATTTTTCTTCACATTCGCAACTGATGACGACCAATTATCTCTAGATAAAAGGATACGAGAGGGGACACTAATCCCCTGGACATTCTTAGCCATCACACCCATTTCAAACATACAACACTCTACAAACAGTCATTTCTCACTATTGTTAAGTATAATTGCGGTGATCAGAGCGTTCATACATGTATGTAATTGTGATAAGTCTTTAAATAAAAAAAATTGTGAAAGCATACTTGCAGATTTCTCGTGAATTCTTGTCATTAAATAATTTTTATTATGGTACCGTTACCATCGTATTGGTTTTCTATAGGTGAATATGGTATTTACTTTGAGGCGAATAGCAACGCTGACACAGGACGATTTTGACCAATCGATACTGCTCCGATCAGTTTGCCTGGCCACCGCACGAGAACTACGGCTCTGCAAAACATGACAGCGCGCAGGACATGTAACAAAACAACCTGTTGGTGACTGTACGGCACTGATCATACTATTACCAGTTGGTATTTATCAAACAGTTTCGAACAATTACGGTAGTCACCTTGAAGGCTTGTAGACCTACATGGTAACAACATCAGCACTGATCATGATAGAAACTGGTGTGTGAACTTGTCCATGCATAGAATCACGTTT
>JAVTVY010055465.1:0-31017 GCA_036873755.1 Hanleya hanleyi
ACAAGTGAGAAATGACTACATTGTAGTCAAAACCTGCGGCAGTGGCAATAATACAGTGAAAGACATCAGCAGAGGTAGTGGTAATTGTAGAAAAAAGCGCCATCTGCCAGTGTTTTATGCCAAGGGATGTAATTTTCAACTTGTAACCCACAATTGTAGGGATTGCGTAATAGTTCTGATGCCATATATATATATATTCACTTTCCCCATTCAAAATCCGACGATCTATACTGAATTGACAGACGAACTCACCATGATCGCTTAGGCAATGTTTTGGTACAAATATCGTCTATGCCAAGTTTCAAAACATTCGGTTCAGTCGTTACCTTTTGCAAATCAGAAAGGCTTTCAAACATTTGTAAATCCAAATAAATTTCGAGGATTTAGTCATAGCGCGAAAATCTGCGCTCTTCAGTCTCCCTTCTCGGTTAATTTGCCGATCAAAATGGAAAATTTATATTTCCTTCAAAGTTATTTTTCAATAAATTTAGTATGGGTCTATCACTTCGATCTGTGGCGATTTAAGGCTTTATCGAACAGGCATAATGACACTTTTTCACTATTCAAATTGAGGCCTGTTACAGTCTTGATATTCGATTAAAATAATTAATTAGGTTTCTGCATTTACGTTCGTTATCATCTGCGAACTAAATTCCTTGCCACTCTTTTCCACGCAGCAAGTCAATACCAAGACATGGTTTGCTTCTTCTATATAAATGATTAACTATTTCATTCTTAGCAAATATCATCTCATCTGACATGTTCGGCCAAGCCTTTTCGAAGGTTGCTAATTTTATTAATTTCTTTTCTTTAAAATCAAATTCTGCAAACAAGAAACATTTCTAGTTAGTATTTATGGATATCATCCTATACTCAATTTGCGAATATGTTTGTCATTTCGAAGGTGATTCAAGTGCGAAGTTTCGGGGCTAGTTCACTAAACAAGGTCTGTGTGTAAGAGAATGATGTCGAATTCTCGTTATTATCTTTTGATACATCAAATTGTTGCATTCGCGAAAATGACCGCCAAGTTAAAGTCAATGCGAAAGGTATCTAAGTATCGAAATCAAACTCGAAAACCCCTCCAGGAAAACAAAGGCCCTAGCTTTTGGCCACGAGGTCAACATCTATGGCCAGTATCTGCTATATATGACGTAAACTGATTGACAAAGTAACGTAAATTTTGTATAGAACCAGTAAATTCTAGCAGAAATGGGCTCCGACTTGAGAGAATGACGTCAAATGTAATATGTTTCTGCGCATTGTCTGCTGATACACATAAGTATTGAATTTACAGAAGTGATTAATGCTATTCTAAAGGGATTCTGAGTGCGGAAGAGGACGGGAACATCAATACCAGCGAATTTAGGCCCTGGCTTGCGAGAATGAGGATAGAGAGGCTGCGCTCTGAAAGAGAATCATTCAAAATAGCTATTTGCCAAATGTCATGCAACCGAAAGTGCACAATATAACTGCACGGCTGCGAGGTATTGTTCGCGCACAGGGCTGTCCAACTCATTAAATACTACATAGTCATTTCTGTCTCTTCGAAGTGGGCTACCGTTTGAAATTGTCCGGTAATGAGTGTCCATCTGAATCCTTTCGTCAGCAAAATAAGCATTCAAGATTCAAGATTTTATTGTACAAACACCAGTCAAAGGCAGAGTACAAACTTTAAGAGGAATACAACTAGAGAAACAATGGAACAGTGACATGAATATTAATATTTATATATATGTTATATCTGAGAGATATGTTATATCTGAGTGTTACCGTTGATATTAGAACCTTGATTTTTGGCATTGAAGTGCATCAGGGGACTGTTACCAGCATGTTTCGAGCTGACCTACTTTTGATGAAAATTTCTGGTGATTTTTGATTAAAATCACTGGTGAATCTAACTTGAGCCGTGCCCATCTTAATATAGGCAGGATTTCAACTGGGGGTCCAAGAGTTCAGCGTGCGTCAGAGTCCTAATGCCTACCCAACTTCTTATGTCCTGTGACGTTATTCACACTGGGCATGAAGGTGCATTAGGGGACTGTTGCCAGCATGTTTCGAGTGGACCTACTTTTGATGAAAATTTCTGGTGATTTTTGATTAAAATCGCTGGTGATTCTAACTTGGGCCGTGTCCATCATAATATTGGCAGGATTTCAACTGGGGGTCCAAGAGTTCAGTGCATGTCGGAGTTCTGATGCCTAACCTACTTCGTAGGTCCTTTGACGTTATTCACACTATTCTCATATATAATAATTAACGAAGCAATAATTCATTCCACCGAATATAGTTGCAAATGAATTCGAACGCGCTTGAAGACATGTGAGATCGGAGGTTGAAAAGAAAAGTGTGGCAGAGATCACACTCTCCTAGCGCATGCGCATTTCAAAAAGTCACAAGAACAAGAACAAGAACAAGAACAAGAACAACAACAACGCGAGTCTCTCGTAGACCTGCGTGCCGCAGGTAATAATACAGAGCTAATAGTACGGTCTGTATATGGATTACACTGGTTACCTCCCCTATTTGTCCATATCGGTTCACAAATCTGTCTGGATATAGATTCATACTCCGTATTGCGGAACGTATCGGGTCCGAATAAACACCCATATGCCTGGAGAATGAACGTGCATGGTCCAATGAAAACCGACCTGAGCTGCGATAACCAATCAGGCTGCTGATATTATCAGCCAATAGGAATTGAATTCGAATTCAGTCCGTAGCGGCAGCGAAACAAATGCTGGCCGTAACCTGTCCACTGTATATACAAGGGAGGCTACCAGTCTACATATGGCGAATATGGCCCCACACCCTCCACACCCACCCTTCTCGCCACCACTTAGGCGTTAGTTGCCAAGCTGGACAAAGGAATCTAGAAAGCCTCACATGTACCGATTCCAGTAGCATTATCATTCGGTCAATATCAAACGACGATAGGTTTTTTAAAAAGCTTGGTTCTTCGTTGGCCTTTCATTATTTCTTTCCAGCTCCTCAGGCATGCATGAATGTAGGCTTCTTGCCTGATCGAAAGCTCCAGGCAAATGCAAATAATTTGGTGGTCATTGTGTTTTGGGGAAAGGAATCGAATTATCTCGGCTCCGAAAGAATGTCAGTGCATTGTAGACGAATGCCGTCATTTCCAAGTCTGTTTCTTCTAGGGTTTCTTCTAGTTAATGACAAAACACGGAGATCTGGGACCTCTGTGGGCCATCGCCCCGATATTTCCTTCTATTATCTTGAAACGGCCACGCAAATATATACAATAATCATCCTCCATAATGCAGGTCTGTATAGTCCGTACCTCAGTACCAAGCCCTGCAGGCAGATTAGAGCTGTACAGTTACATATACTATTGGAACTGTCAGTTTGAAATAACAGCCATTGAACGAACGGCAATTTGGGGCGATGCGCAACCTTCGTGGGATCTCGGTATATTTCGGCGAAGGCCGATTTCATACGGAGGGAAAATGGAGAAAAAACTCTTTTCAGTTCGAGAGGGAAACCAAATGGGGGCACCTCTCAAGTCAAAATAACGACGGATACGAAACATGTGAATTCAAAACAAAATGAAGTGAGTAAAATGTACAACACATCACCTGGCACCTAATCCGCTCAAATATGGGCATATTCGGAGAGGTCAAGGAGAGGTCAAGAGGTCACGAATGCGCTTCAGAATGTTTCTGAATTAACCGGTTCGTAATCGTTATAGCTAAAAAGATATCCGTCATGGCAAGGATTCGATAGACGAGCCGTGAATAGGGACGATGGTAATAATATGGAATGGTGGTTGGACCATAGAACGGCGTATGTGAGAATTTTGTCATACATAACGCACTGATATTCTATCTCTAAAATTGTCCTCAAAGATCTCACAAGGAGGATGACTGATTGTCCGACGCTATAGTTTTTCTGTATATCAGACACGCACTTATTGTAACTGTCCAGGTGTATACCTTTAAAGAGCTGACTTCAATACTACTAGCAACGGCATAATCGAAATAAGAAGCATAACACAATAGCAATGGACTTGCGGGCTCATCAGATGGAACCAATTTTTTTTAGTTTATTATTTTATTTTTTCGTTTTATTTTGTTTATTTTTGGCACATGCTACTGCTCCATTGACCCTCCAATCACCCCCCTTCTCATAGATGGGATTGAGACGCATAGGCATGATGAGTAGAAAATCGCACAGCTAGATGAGACTCGACACCACGCCGCCAATGAAACTAGTCGTTTGATAATACAGAACTAACAGACTAACTCCTCACTACACCAGAGTTGATCACACAAAGTGAGAGTTCAAATAACAGTAATAGATGGAATGCCAATCTGTCTGATTTGACGACACCCAACGATAACACCGATGCTTGTACAGAGAAGTAGAAATTCACAGACTAATTTTAATATGATATCAAGTTCTCCCAAAGCTCGAAGACAATCTTTCTTCGAAAGACATAGTTTTTGGATCTGCATCTATTTTGAACACACAATTCATGTCAATGGGTTCTGAACCTCATTCTACGGGAGGCAAATCGCAAGTCATTTGTTCATGGTACAGGACAATATAATGAATGCCGGATTGGCTGAAATATCGCTTCATTCAATTTAACACAGAAATATAGTGTATGCCAGTTATAACCTTTGACTCAGCTGACTTTTGTATTTGGGGGAGAAGTCATGCAGTTAGAATTTTTTTTTTTATCTGATTTGTGCCGAGCATCAGTTTGGTCGAAATACATATATTTAGGCATTACGCATACCGATGCTGTCAATAAGGTATATTTAACCACATTATTCGAAGATCCCGGTAAACTGAGATAAATACAACAATTCAGATTTAATCCTTTTAAATATTTTATTCATGTATATGGTGATCAGTGTATAACAACTTCATACACAGACAGGTATTGCAGTATCAGCGCCATTCTCCAGAATTAAAGCCATCTATGTCTAATTTGCTTAGTTTTCCGAAATTATACTGTAATGAGGGAAGGGGCTGATTTCAGCAATATTTTACCATATCCTAGATGGGTGCGTGAACCCGAGACAATAGGATAGGTGGTGGTACATATCAGCAATATATATATATATATGTAAATCTTTTTGAATCCCACGGTGTATCACCAACTCGCCCAGCCATCACAAATTTGTTGACAGAGGGGCATCACGGAGCGTCTATTTTCAGGGCTTGCAGGCTACTAGACTAGGAGGTTCGAAGCTGGGAAACATGAAATTGGTTCAGTGCAAGTTCAAGTAAGACATTACGGCCCGACGTCGCCAGTATGAGTCCCGTCTCTCTAACATACAGAGTTCAAATGACTGCGGTCTTTTGATTACGGGAATTTCAGTATGAAAATAGAGGTGAAAAACGATGCCGGCGTACGGACAAGAAGTCATATGACCCCACAGACAAATGTGTTGACTGCATATCTCTGAAACATCACAGGAACCATAAGTGATCCCTGTGATGATTCGTATCCCAGTCACGATTTTGTTCATGTGGACATGTTGAATGACATGACTGTTCATGTGGACATGTTGAATGACATGACCACACGGCCCCTAGCATGACCGCCCTCTAACCATGGATTACCGGTAGTACATGTATACATGTATAGGTCATGTTGCTCCAAATGTCCCTTGTAGAGATATTTCAGATGATAAATGTCCATTTTAAAACGATAGATGTTGATTTTGCAACTTCCAATATTTTCTAGATTAAGAAAATCGATTCAACTCATGGTCAGTTGTGATTTGCGAGACGTGCAACTCTCTGGCTACATTGGTATGACGTGCGCATATTTTTTTATTTTCAACTGAAATATGTCTACAAGATCTATTTTCTCGCCTCAGAGTGCACGAACACGATTAATTTACCTGAATTAATGATGTCTATCTTGAATGAAATTAAAAAATAATTCGGCAAAATTTACTTTAAAAATATATTCGCGTGATATGACGTCATGTGATTAGTCAATGATATTTCCATTGTCAAGTATACGCAAATCAAGAACACACTTGCATGTCGACTGCCTTTATTTTGCGAGCTGATAGTCTTATATTCTAAAGGCTAGGAAACACTTAGGTGATCATCCGGCCGAGCATAACTTAGGGAAATATCTAATCTGGACTATATTCCTGCGGTGCAGCTATTAGATAACGTAGAGAGTGTGAAATCACACGACAGTTGTCGTCAGAAAGGTGCATCTGGACGCTCAATGACCAAATCTCATTTAACTGTATACGACTTCAATTTGACAAGATAAAATTTTCAATACTTACCTTTTATTATCTCTACCCCCATCACAGTCGACAACCTGTTCCACAGAGAGACTGGTTAACGGTTTACCCAGTAAGGCCCACTGCCCTTCCAGATTGCCAATCGTGCTGACGAAATAATAACAAAAATGGAAGCAGATGTTCGAGAGTTGCATAGCCCGAGCTACAAATCATGCAACATTCCGGAAAACCATAATCTGAGTAAATGTAGATCAATTAGATTTTGGAATGGAAATAACATCTAACTTCGGTTCTATTTCAGTTCCCGCAAAATGAAACCGGGAATGCACGATCAGATTTTCGTTGACAAAGGAAAAGACGTTTGAATAGGCAAACTCTTTTAGGAGTTTGTGAAGTCAAAAACTAATTTCTTTACTTCTGCATCAAAAGTTGTTTCATTCAGAAGAAGTTTTGTACTGTAAACCCTCAGAGTTGAAAATAAGGTAAGACCATGTCTGTGGACGTTGAAATTTTACTTTCGTCTGTTTTTGCGAATTTTTATTTTTATTTTAATATACATTTATCATGGATATTTCAACATATATAAAATATAACATCTTATACCAAAATGAATCTACTGTTCGCCGTCACATCACGACGTCATTTTGGTTCAATGTACCACATTTCAGATATATCGACAAAACAATACGGTACTAAATGCATATCAAAAAGCAAAAAAACAAAACAAAAAGGAATGCCCCATTCAAAAACTATGTCGATGATGTTTTATGTTACATTTTACTCTGAGCGTTTACAGAATATTTGGGTATTTTTGTACGAAGCTTTTTTTTACATCACCAACGTAACAGATAACGAGGTTTTACCTATTACAACGTAACTCATCCTTCTCATATATTCATATGATTGAGTCATCACAGTTTTCTTCATATGTACCAACTGTCCTGTTTGTTTTCAAGTAAAAACTTGTATATCATGCCGACAGCGCTCGGTTAAACTCATCTAACATCAAATATACGATAATAACGCTGCCTTCTGTAAACCTTCTGTAACTACTTTTCATTTGGTCTGTTACAATAAAAATCTGGGGAATTCCGGGCAATACCGTGTTGCCATGATGGATGAAGTACCTCAAAGAGTATCGGCATTGTCGCCCGACATTATCACACCATATAGACGCGATGCAGAAGAGAGATCGATGACAGATTGGCAAAGCTGGTCAATATCAGACTCCCGGCGCGAACGCACGAGTTTATCACAACGCCTGTTTCAGATAACGTTTCCGTGATCAAACTCTTGGAAGAATTGGTATATCACAGCGTGTGTGACATTCACTTGTGTGGAGGTTGTACAACAAGAAGTTACGAGGATTCTGTATACTCTGCAGGTGCTAAGACTACACACCAAAATTGCACGTTGATGGAAACACCATATTTACAATGGAGAAGTTTCATAGCGAAGATAACGTATTCTGTGCGACGGTATACCATCTGGTCTCCAGAATGACGAATACCAACCGACGGTCCGCAGATGTCAGAACCTGTCTTTACGGAGAATACTCCGCTATGGTACCATCCTGCTGGTAGAACCTATCTTTAGGGGGAAGACTCCGCCATGGTACAACCGGCTGGTAGAGCCTATCTTTACGGAGAAGACTCCGCCATGGTACAACCCGGCTGGTAGAGCCTATCTTTAGGGAGAAGACTCCGCCATGGTACAACCCTGCTGGTAGAGCCTATCTTTAGGGAGAAGACTCCGCTATGGTACAACCCTGCTGGTAGAGCCTATCTTTAGGGAGAAGACTCCACCATGGTACAACCCTGCTGGTAGAGCCTATCTTTAGGGAGAAGACTCCGCTATGGTACAACCCTGCTGGTAGAGCCTATCTTTAGGGAGAAGACTCCGCTATGGTACAACCCTGCTGGTAGAGCCTATCTTTAGGGAGAAGACTCCGCTATGGTAACACCCGGTTGGTAGAGCCTATATCATTTGTGCGAAACGTTGACTATATATGCAAAAGCTGAGAAACAAGTGTGAAATATATACTTTACCTAAACGCCCAGCACGTTCCTGCATCACCTGTCATAGAAAGTTATGAACAGTCTCATTGATCGCATTGACAGGAAAACAAACAATATTCATTTTAACAACTGACAGAAATGCTTGATGATGATTACAGAAATACAAAACGTTATCGCTTGATAGCATGAACCAGCACTGGTTGGGGTTTAATGATCTTGAATGTAACTCATTAATGACGACTACCTACAGAATATGACGGGGGTGTGGTCCACACCCCCATAATTGCCATGGGCCATGAAATGAGAAACACGGTGACAACTAGCTAGTGTAGGTTCACGACCTATTTCTTATACCATTGACAAGTTAGTGGTTGCTCAGAATTCTCCAGTTTGTTCATTTTGTCTCTATCAAACAGTCCTATTACTATTTTGAACTATGTCAAGTTTTAGAATGACTTGCCTTCTTTGACAGTGTGCTCATCCTAAATGTTGAGCTATACTACCTCAGCGAAACCCAATTAAAGCTGTAACATATTTACCTTGATCCTTCACGGAGGTGACCACATTTTTATCTCGCCAGTCAAAAGATTCTGGAAGGGGGTCGTTAACGGAGCTGTCAATGTACCTTGGAATAAAAAGGAAAAGAAACTTTAACTGGGATAATTGTGTATACAGAAAAACGGCCAAATTTTATTTTTAATTGAATTTTAATCTTGGGATATATGTGAAATTTTAAAAAAACATACAGAATTAAATATCTAATCACGTTCAGAAGAAAGCATATTACGGTATTTCACAATTACAAATTCAATATTGTCGAACAGGATTTTATAATCCGATGCGAGTAAAAAACTTTGAAGCACTAGTACCAGTCAGACAATGCATGTCAAAAACGAGGTAAATGTATTCTATTTATATCCAATTATTTTTAGGATGTCACTTTCTTGATAAAGCACAAATGCTAGTGCTAGATGGGTCAGTCCCATGCGAGACTCGACCCCGCGCCCTCAGAGTTTGGCGCCAAATCGCCAGCAGTAAATGCAAGCGCCCTAGACCACTCAGCCACCTAAGCTTCCACAAAAAGAGGAAGTTCGGAGACAGGAGTCTAGATTACGTACATTTACTACCCCTCTGATAGACTGAATAATGGCACAGCTCTTAAAGCCGATATTATATATATAGTAATGCCATTTAGAAAGTGGGTAACATATATATCCAATTATTTTTAGGATGTCACTTTCTTGATATAGCACAAATACTAGTCCCATGCGAGACTCGAACCCGCGCCCTCAGACAGTCCGGGCCAACTCCTAAATGAGTAACCTATTGCCCGTTCTGGCGATTTGTTTCCAAATCAGGAAATGCATTTCCTGAACAGGAAAATTTAAGTTTTCATTCATAAATTGCAAAAAACACAAACAGTATACTCAGTTGTGATCTAAATAGGCAAGCTTAGTGCTATTACATAACAGAGAATAAAAAAATGTTCTTTATGATTACAATTGGGCAAATAATAACAGAATGAAAATTTGACCCAAATTTTCTCGGTTCCTGCACTGCTCTGCACAATGACCATCCACACAAAGATACCTTACTACTACCTTGTTATGGCTAGATAAGTGGCTTGCTCGTTAGCCTTCGTTAGTCCGAGATATTTTAGTCTGAATATGATGGTTTCCTAAAATGGAAACCTTGGTTCGCCCGGATACAAAAGTTTCCTGAATTGGAAACTTTCAAAAAGTTTCCTGAATTGGAAACTTTCAAAAAGTTTCCTAAATCAGGAACATTGATTATGTTTCCAAATTAGGAAACATTTGTCTTTTCAACATTTGTCTTTTCCAAAACTGGAAACATATGTGATATTTCATTAACAGATAGGCACATGCACATAGTACATGTCATATTCCATTAACAGATAGGCACATGCACATAGTATATACATTTTCCAGACTGGAACCATTGTAATATTTTCTGAAAAACTTTATATTTCAGGAAAAGCTTTAGGTGTTTCCTTTAACATGTATAATCTGGATACCTGTAAGCATTCATTTTACATTTGCAAATTTTTCCAACCTGCAACCATATATTACATTCCCTGAAAAATTACATTAAGGAAAAATCTAGGTGTTGATTATAATTGCAATTATCGGCACAATTAAACATTTGTTTCACATACATGAATATTGTATGAAGGTTTCCTAAAATGGAAACACTGGTTAATTTGATCCAAATTTTCTCGGTTCCTGCACTGCTCTGCACAATGACCATCCACACAAAGATACCTTACTACTACCTTGTTATGGCTAGATAAGTGGCTTGCTCGTTAGCCTTCGTTAGTCCGAGATATTTTAGTCTGAATATGATGGTTTCCTAAAATGGAAACCTTGGTTCGCCCGGATACAAAAGTTTCCTGAATTGGAAACTTTCAAAAAGTTTCCTAAATCAGGAACATTGATTATGTTTCCAAAATAGGAAACATTTGTCTTTTCAACATTTGTCTTTTCCAAAACTGGAAACATATGTGATATTCCATTAACAGATAGGCACATGCACATAGTACATGTCATATTCCATTAACAGATAGGCACATGCACATAGTAGATACATTTTCCAGACTGGAACCATTGTAATATTTTCTGAAAAACTTTATATTTCAGAAAAGCTTTAGGTGTTTCCTTTAACATGTATAATCTGGATACCTGTAAGCATTCATTTTACATTTGCAAATTTTTCCAACCTGCAACCATATATTACATTCCCTGAAAAATTACATTAAGGAAAAATCTAAGTGTTGATTATAATTGCAATTATCGGCACAATTAAACATTTGTTTCACATACATGAATATTGTATGAAGGTTTCCTAAAATGGAAACACTGGTTTGCCCTAATGTGAAAATTTGATCCAAATTTTCTCGGTTCCTGCACTGCTCTGCACAATGACCATCCACACAAAGATACCTTACTACTACCTTGTTATGGCTAGATAAGTGGCTTGCTCGTTAGCCTTCGTTAGTCCGAGATATTTTAGTCTGAATATGATGGTTTCCTAAAATGGAAACCTTGGTTCGCCCGAATACAAAAATTTCCTGAATTGGAAACTTTCAAAAAGTTTCCTAAATCAGGAACATTGATTATGTTTCCAAAACAGGAAACATTTGTCTTTTCAACATTTGTCTTTTCCAAAACTGGAAACATATGTCATATTCCATTAACAGATAGGCACATGCACATAGTACCTGTCATATTCCATTAACAGATAGGCACATGCACATAGTAGATACATTTTCCAGACTGGAACCATTGTAATATTTTCTGAAAAACTTTATATTTCAGGAAAAGCTCTAGGTGTTTCCTTTAACATGTATAATCTGGATACCTGTAAGCATTCATTTTACATTTGCAAATTTCTCCAACCTGCAACCATATATTACATTCCCTGAAAAATTACATTAAGGAAAAATCTAGGTGTTGATTATAATTGCGATTATCGGCACAATTAAACATTTGTTCCACATACATGTACATGAATATTGTATGAAGGTTTCCTAAAATGGAAACACTGGTTTGCCCTAATGTGAAAGTTTCCTGAATTGCAGACATTCTAAAAAGCTTTCTAAATCAGGAATACTTTTCTTAGTTCCTGCATTGCTTTGCTCAATGACCATCTGCACAAAGATAGCTTACTACGACCTTGTTATGGCATGGTAAGTTCTAGTTTGCTAGGCTTCCTCACTCCGAGAAACATGTATTCTAGTCTTAACATGATGGCTTTCCACATATGGAAACCTTGGTTCATTTAAATCAATGCCAATGTTTCCTGAATTGGAGACATTCCAAAATTTTCCTGAATCAGTCTTGATTATGTTTTCAAAACAGGAAACATTAATTTTTCTCAAACTGAAACCACATTTACAAACATTAAATAGAAGCAGACAAACTAATGAGCTGCACTCCAGGTAAACATATAATGCACAAGCTTCCGACTCTAATGCTGATCTGTTGATTTCATGAAAGTTGCCAGGAAATATACAGGTTGTCCAACTTTTTATCCATTTCCCGAACCACAGATGACTGAATGTTATACATGTATAGAGATATTCACAATATTAAATTGCCATGGAGGCTAGAGTCATGAAGCATGGCAACATATCGAACATTGGATAAGGAACTTCATGATGTTATGTCATGAGAACAGATGATGTTCATTGATGTTCTATATTCAGTGAACCCACAAGTCTAAAACAGCAACAGATTTCCAGAAAAATAATATAAAGCAAGAATTCTTCTCCACTTATATGAACAAATAAACATTTCTTTCTTAAAATGTATCTGTATTTTGCTGTCTGAACATTTCCTAAAATGGAAACACTGGTTTTGCCTTAATGTTTCCTGAAATGGAGACATTCAAAAATATTGCCACGGCACTCTAGCTCATCTGGCTGCAACTGGAGAAAGTAGCTGTAAGAAATACTAAAGAACTGCAATAGATGAGATTCTAACGTGTGCTGTTTTTATTGTCATGCAAGTCGGCCCCAATCATTACATGTACATGTACATCGAGCTTATGTTAAAGCTCTGTACTTTTAGACGTTATGTTCAACATACCCATACTGACTGCAGCGCTATCTATACACTAGGGGAGTATCATTGTGCTCCATAACTCGAGTATGCTCTCTGGCTCCTGGATGATGCCGTTTACGGCTCCATTTTTACATCAATTTTATGTCTGCTATTGTTATACTTGGCAAGAACAGCGTCATGCCAGGGTTGCCAAACGATGATGACGACATGTCGTCTCGTTTGTTGCATCATGACATCATAATACGAGAGATCCTGAAGGATCTTGGTGCCCACCATGATTGTCCGATAATTGTAAGCTAATGACGAGGATCTTTTTGTCCATTGTTACCAAGAACAAACAATTGATTTGTTATTTTGTTTGCAGAATTTTGAATGTGAGCGAAAAAGGGACGCTGAAATACATCAAGATATTATCTTTATAAGTTTCAAGATTTCAAGAAACTGTTCTTAATTTAGGTTTTTATAGTACAAGTGAAACAAACAAAGTTAGTCTGAAAGTGAATGTCAGGAGGATTCTTTGTCTTCGTTTTGTAGTATTTATAATTTTTTTTTTTTTTTTGCACATGTCATCATTGGATACTGGAAGCGAAGACAAATCTCTTCGACACTTTGGCATGAGCTATAAACATACCTAAGATTTTATAATTAGGAACGAATGCTAATTCTGTTCTGTTTACTGGATTAGTTTGCGATATATCTCTTTTAAGATACATATACCATGCTCGACAATAGTTCGGTGCAGTAATGTTTAAACATTGAAAGTGTCTGAATCCTAATTATCTCCCTTGGATCTAACATGCAGTAGTCTACATTTGTCGAGTTGTGATGTTATGTCACAAGAGTGATGTCCCTTCATGTCGCCAACCCGTGGGGCAGTTCACTTGCAACGGCATGGACTAAAGTAAACCGATTTAAAATTTGAAGTAATGCATTTCAATTCGGAATCATTTGAACTCCTTAGAAGGTGAAGGTAGGGACATTCTCTATACTCAATAATGAATATATAGAATATGCCCCACCGTTTGATCTGCCGACTCTTGTGATGCAATGTCACAACATGGGAATACCGTATTAATTTGAAGCGTTACTTGGATTTTTGAATCGGACCAAAAAAGGTATCTTGCACAAAATTTGTACCACGTTTCAGAAAGATCCATGAAGTAGTTCCTGAGAATTCATGATAATGTTTCATGGGTAAATTCAATATGGCTGCCTGGCGGCCATATTGAATTTTCTAATTGGCCCGAAAAAGGTATCCTGCACAACTAGACCCCAAGAGGAACCTGTGTATCAAATCTGAAAAAGATCCAAGCAGTACATGTAGTTCTTGAGAAATCGCAATAAAGTTTCATGGGGGAATTCAGTATGGCTGCCTGGTTTGAAATCATATCTATACAGCATGAAAAAATTATGGTGTACTCATTGGGGGAACATGCAGGCCAGGTTTCAGCTTAATCAGTCAAGTGGTTCCAGAGAAGAAGATGTTTTTTCGCACAACACACAACGCACTACAGACGACGAACAATCGGGCCATGAACCAGATGAGCTAAAAATTCTATCTAAATCAGAAATAATTTTCTGCATTGCTCTGCTCAATGACCATCCACACAAAGATAGCTGACTATGACCGTGTAACTGCATGATAAGCTCTAGTTTGCTCATCTTCATTTTATCCAACCAATTTCTTCGTTCCCACTTCGATGTTCAAATAACTATAAATAAATAGACAAGAGACTTCACTGACCTCGAAAACATTTGAAATTCGAACTGGGTTGCACAAGAGCATTATTGATTGGCTGAGCTAATTAGTAGACACCATATTAGGAGGAAGGACGCCGCTAATAGAGGATGATGTCACTCGCAATCGATGTGTACGTTCTGATTGGTTCTTCTGTCATTAGGAGGTGAAATTTACACCTCGGATTTTGAATTCTGAAGGGGTCAGATAAATCAAGGCAGGTTAGAAGTGGGAACGTAGAAATTGGCTGGATAAAATGAAGATGTAGTTTGCTAGGCTTCCGTAGTCTGAGATACATGTATTTTAGTCTTGATATGATGGCTTCCTGCATGTACAATGTAAACCTCGGTTCAATCAAATCATGCCAATGTTTCCTTAATTGGAGAAATTCCAAACATTTCCTGAATCAGTATTGGTTATGTTTCCAAAACAGGAAGTATTCGTTATGTTTCCAAAACAGGAAACATTCACTTTTCTCAAATTAGAACCACATTTAGATAACAGAAACAGAAAAATAGCTCAATGGGCTCCAATACCCTTCAGATACCGTTATTGTCTACACTCTACACTCTGCAATCATGCATTGCATAAGACGTATTTTTAGAACTTTGACAACATCATGCAAGTTAACAAAGATAGTGCCACGGCACTGTAGTTCATCTGGCTGTATAACCTGTACCAAAGATACATGCAGTAATTTCCTGACAATTCACGATAACAAAATTTCATGGGGAAATTCAAGATGGCCGCCTGGTGGCCATATTGGTTTTCGAATCGGACCAGAAAAGGTATCTTGCACAACTAGATCCCAAGGGGAACCTGTGTATCAAATTTGAGGAAGATCCATGCAGTACTCCCTGAGAAATCACGATAACGAAGTTTCATAGGGAAATCCATATTGGATATTCAAATTGGACTAAAGTACACATGTTGTGTACTAAACCCAAAGGGGAACCTGTGTACCAAATTTGAGAAAGATCCATATAGTACTTCCTGAGAAATCACGATAACAATGTTTCATGGGGAAATCAAAGATGGCCGCCTGGTGGCCATATTGGATTCTCGAATTGAAGCAGAAAAGGTATCATGCACAACAAGACCCCAAGGGGAAACGGTGTACCAAATTTGAGAAAGATCCATGCAGTAGTTCCTGAGATATCGCGACAACAATGTTTCATCGGGAAATCCAAGATGGCCGCCTGGTAGCCATATTGGATTTCGAAATCAGACCACAAAAGGTATCTTGCACTAGACCCCAAGGGGAACCTGTGTACCAAATTTGAGGAAGATCCATGAAGTAGTTCCTGAGAAATCTCGACAACAAAGTTTCATGGGGAAATCCAAGATGGCTGCCTGGTGGCCATATTGGTTATTCAAATTGGACTAAAGTACACATGTTGTACAACTAGACCCCAAAGGAAACCTGTGTACCAAATTTGAGAAAGATCCATGCAGTACTTCCTGAGAAATCAAGATAACAATGTTTCATGTGGAAATCCAAGATGGACACCTGGCGGCCATATTGGATTTTCGAATCGAAGCAGAAAAGGTATCTTGCACAACTAGACCCCAAGGGGAACCGGTGTACCAAATTTGAGAAAGATCCATGCAGTACCTCCTGAGAAATCACGACAACAATGCTTCATCGGGAAATCCAAGATGGCCGTCTGGTAGCCATATTGGATTTCTGAATCAGACCACAAAAGGTATCTTGCACAACTAAGCCCCAAGGTGAACCTGTGTACCAAATTTGAAAAAGATCCATGAACTAGTTCCGGAGAAATCGCGATAACAAAGTTTCATGGGGAAATCCAAGATGGCCGCCTGGTGGCCATATTGGATATCCAAATTGGACTAAAGTACACATTTTGTACAACTAGACCCAAAGAGGAACCAGTGTACCAAATTTGAGAAAGATCCATGAAGTAGTTACCGAAAAATAATGACAAGATTTCAATGGCAAATTCAAGATGGCCACCATGGCAGTCATATTTGAAATTGTATCGACACCCCATGAACAAATTCTGGTGTCCTCATTGGGGGGAACATGCATGCCAAGTTTCAGCTTAATTGGCCAAGCGGTTTCAGAGAAGAATATGTTTACGCACGACGGACGACGGATAGTCAGGCCATGACATAAGATGAGCTAAAAATGTCTGAGGGGTAAAAAGTCATGAGCTGTACTCCAGGCAAATTTGATGCACAAGCTTTTGACTCTCATGCTGGAGGAATTATCAGGCGATCTGCTGAATTTCATGAAAATTGCCAGGAAATCTACAGGTTGTCCAAGGGTTTATCCATTTCATATATGTTGGATGACTGAATGTTATATAGAAATACAATTTACAGTATAACCTCGCTATAAACATTGTTATTGAGGAACCAAATTTGAACCACCTTACAGATTTTCAGCCTAATAAAATGGTTGGAATAACATGCATTTGTTCATTTGTTGGACACAACAGCACCCACCTCATGTCAGAATCAGCACTATATCACGGCACCTTATACACAATATTAAATTGCCATGGAGGCTAGAGTCATGAAGCATGGCAACATGCTGAACATTGGACGGGTAACTTTATGATGTTCTGTCACGTAGAACAAATGATGTTACAGCATACAAAACAGCTTTACTCTATGCCAGAGGCCTGATCAACATAAACGATGATGGGCTAATAAGCACAAATTAACATGGCGCACACTTCAGAAGGTCGTCAATTTCTTTAGTCAACGAACCCACATTTAAGTGTAAAACAGATTTCCTGAAAAACAACATAAAGGAAAATATCTTTTCCACTTATCTGAGCGACTAAACATTTCTTTTATACATAAATGTATCTATACATGTACTTTGCTGTCTGAAGGTTTCCTAAAATGGAAACACTAGTTTGCCCTAATGTTTCCTGGATTGGAGACATTCAAAAAACTTTCTAGATCAGGAATATTTTTCTCAATTTCTGCATTGCTTTGCTGAATGATCATCTGCACAAAAATAGCTTGTTATTGCATGATAAGCTCTAGTTTGCTAGGCTTCCGTAGTCTGAGATACATGTATTTTAGTCTTAATATGATGGTTTCCCACATGTAAAATGGAAACCTCGGTTCAATCAAATCATGCCAATGTTTCCTGAATTGGAGAAATTCCAAACACTTCCTGAATCAGTATTGGTTATGTTTCCAAAACAGGAAACATTAACTTTTCTCTAACTGGAACCAAATATTTACAAACATTACACAAACAGAAAAACTAATGAGCTGTATTCTGGTTTGAACATGTTTAATGCACAAGCTTCTGTGACTCTCATGCTGGAGGCTTTGTCATGTGATCTGTTGCATTTCATGAATGTATCGGATCCATTTCCCATTTCACCAATGACCTAATGTTATATGGAGATATACGCAATATTCTAAGACATTGAGGCCTCATCTCAGGAAGTGCAATTTACATGGAGCACTCATCAGAAGTTTGTCAGGTTTCTATAATCACAAACCCTCAAAGGAGTACGAGTCCTGATCATTACAAATTTGTTTCTTAACAATTAATGTGATGTTAATGAAAGGAAACTTTTGTTTCAAACATAAATGTGTCTACATTGTACAGGCCCTTGTCACTTGGTTGGTATTTTAGCATGAACTAATTTTTAAATAGACCTGCTAATTGCTATATTATTATTGTGTATATTTATCATTAAGTAGCAAACGAATTGTATACCGGTACGAATAGGAGTACATTTTACTCATGAAAATGTAAATCCCTCATGTATTTTAATTATTTGCTCTCAAAATACATCTATGGTCTGGTCAAGCTGAACGGGTCCAGGACAGGAACCCTTAAGAACAGGAGTCCAATTGGTCATTTTGGACATGAGCCCAATGAGTTTATTCCAAAAGGACACAAGCTCACAACTATATGTTTTGATTGGGGAATATACAACAAATACATTTATTTTGCATTGGCTTTTTTATTTTCATATATTACAAAGTAAAGTACAATAGCCCAAGTCTGAACATGTTGGCCAGTCTATTTTGTTGTCGCCACATATTTTATAGTATAAAAGTATGCATAGTATAAAAGTACAACAGCACAAGTTTAAAATGTTCTTCAATAGCAAAGTATGAAGAAAAGTAGTCAAAATAGCTCAGAATAAAACCAACGACTTTCTTCTTATTTTTTTCTTTAAGGAAAATATGAAAATAGAATGTCCGAAATGTTCAGACTTCAATTTTAATAATTTTTACCCTTCAATATCTCAATGATAAAAAAATCAAACGAAACAATTTTTCTTTATTTCTAAAGCAAAATATGAAAATAGATTGTCCAACATGCAGACTTTGCAAAATATGAAAATAAAAGAACAGGGAAAAATGATGATAAAAAAAAATTCTTATTTTTTTCCTGAAATCTTTTCTTATGTTTTTTTTTTTATATATTTGTTGGATATTTTGCAATCAAAATATATAAGCTTAGTTGTGAGCTTGTGTCCACTTTTGAAATAAGCCTAGCCTTTTGAAATAGGCTTGTGTCCATAACAGCTCCTGTCTTCAAGCATGTGAAGGGCTCCTGTCCACTCCCTAGCCCAGGAATGGCTGTAGTCTCGAATGGCTGTGTAACCGACTACAGCCCAGGTTCTTCCTGTACACAATACATCCCACACATTGAACTTCGAATGTCATTGTCCAATATCCTAATTGCACACGAAATAAGACAGCAGTGAATAGTAGTAAACTATACCTCATTTTCCTCTACATTGGTCCTTCTCACCGCCTGCCAACTTTCAACACTTAATAATTCCTCGTTCGTGAGATATCATTTGATCACGCCTTCATGGAGTTTTCTGACATATTTTGGCCTCCTATTTTGAATGTCTCAGCATAACGAAGATAGCCACGCCCACCTACACGTGCATGTGTTGGACTGTCATCGAACTGACCCGAAAAATTATGCATGCGCCACGGCTTGTTTTCAAAAGACACCGCCATCTCCGGCAAAGTCCATGCAAGGGAAATTTACATCACTGACAGTTGAATGGCGGTCAGCTGAATATTCAAATCCCTGAGAATCTTGAACAATGGATGATAACTTGAGAATGAGGGAATACCGAGAGTTCTAACTTGGAGGGAAGTGACAAAAGACTACAAGGGGAATAATGAGGTACGTTTTATTATCACCAGCTATTGTGTTCTTGTATGTGCAGCCGTTAAATCTTCCGAAACGAAACGCAGGCGTTTCGGAGATCAAAACTTTGTGGTATGGAATGTAAAGGGAAGGAACTATAGCTAGTCCACTCCCCTGCTAAACAACCAGTCCAGTGACAATGGCCATATCACCCCAAGGTTTCCTAAAATGGAAATATTGTTTTGCTCTGATGGGAATGTTTCCTGAATTGGAGACATTCGGGAATTATTTCCTGGGTTCCTTCACTGCTCTGCTCAATGACCATCAACACAAAGATCGCTCACTATGGCAGAAAAAGTGTTGTCAGCCATAGTTAGTCTGAGACATTCCAGTACATGTAATAATAAGATAATTTGCTAACAATGGAAACCTTGGTTTGTCAGAATGTAGATGTTTCCTGTATCAGGATTGGTTATGATTCCCAAACATTAAATTAACATTCACATGTGTATTTGTTACAGAATGTACACTGAAGGTATGCAGAACATACATGTATTAAAACAATCTGCAGCACAGAATACAATTTGTGGCAATTAAATCAGAAAGATGTTTGTTTAGCATGTACATTCCTATCATATGGCATAAATCATACTCAAATTTGGAAAGCAATCCTTAGATAGATTTAGCATGTATTTGTCTCACTAATTATATTGTCAGGTAAGTTATGAGAAGTGCTGTCATCTACATGTGCATACATGTGGTACATGTACATGTGTGATTGTTCATGAAATCCAGTGTGACAAGTAGCAAGGTATCTTTATACTTGTTATCGTTGGAGAGAATCAGTGTATTTTTTAATACTTTGTATTATCATCTCTTTAAAGGTCTGCAAACATGCCAAATTTTGAAAGGATCCATCATGTATGTCTATTTTTTTTATTGTGAAATATTGAGTTAAAAAACCTGATATATGGTGAAGAGTGGACCTGGAGAATGATGCAATCTATGAATTAATGTTAAAATTTTGTTAGGTCACATGACAGTGCAATGTTTAAGATAACTATTTATCTGATTATGAATGAATACAATGTACCCAGATATTGGTTGGCTTTGTATCAGGAGTGAAAGAGATTATGGTGTATGTTCAGCTGGGATTAGTAAACAGTGGCTTGTCAGTGTATCAAGAGATCTTGTCTAGGTTGGTGGTCAGGGATTAAGATTATTAGTCATGTAAACATTCCTCAATTACACAGTCAATTATGGACGGGCTCTTATCTTCAGCTGGATAAAGTGAAGAGTTGAACTGCCAGTTTCAACTCATAAGTCACTTAAATGTAAACAACATTTCCCTCCACAAACCAACCATGACTTATAGTAAGATGATTTGGATTACTTTATAATTGGGGGCCATGTGTATGCTGAGGACCTGATTGTTTTATTGCTCTAGAGCCTACAGTGTATGGCAATAAAACAACCTTCTGTAGGTTTTGATTACAGTCACAGACTGTCCTCCTTGGTTTACTTCTGTGGGCCTCTTTAAAAAAGGTGCCCTACATGTATATAGTTTGCCACCTGGAGTGATCTGCAAATGTATTAATTTTTTTTAGGGAAGTGTAACATTTCTTCAGAGATTGGAATGAATGAAAAACTTGAAAGCTGAAACTTCATGTACATTTAGTTCATCATTTTGAGTCTATTGTGAGCCAATTTGCATAACCCAAGTTTGCAATATTTCGGAAAACATTATTAATTTCGGCAACATGTTTTTTCCCCCACATTTGTAGTTAGCTTACCGGCTAACAGACTTGTTCATGAATTGGGCAAATGACTTTATTACATGTTTTGAGGTACATGTAAGTAAAAACATATGGTGAAGACTTTACAGAGATACTGTAGCAAATTCCCGACAATCACACTAACAACATGTATAAAATCATGATAGAGTTTAATTTATTTGTAAAATCCGTAATGATTATATAATTATACTCATCTGGGCTGTAACACATGTTTGTTAATCAAGTCTAATAGATCTAAATTAATCATAGGGGTCACGTCCAATTGATCGAGACAGTTTCTCGATAAATGAACCAATACAAATATATCTCATCTCGAAGTGTCCCAGTTTATCTCTATCGATTGTCATCGCGGTTTGCTCCCAGTTTTCTCTCGAAGTGCATGACCATCTCGATCCGCCTCAAAATAACTCATCATGCTTCGAGAATGGAATCGAGATGCAATTAAATGAAAGTTTGAATCCTTTGGAAATAGTATGCTTGGTATAGAGGAACACAGGTCTCACTGAGAACAAAAGATTTGGATCTGTTAGCCTCCAGCGGAAGTTAAACTGGGGGTTAGATAACATGGAGGCAAATAGGATGGTACGCAATTTTTGCTTTGAAATATAGAACTTAGTATGATAAAATTACCAAACTTTCACATGCAGAAGATATTTAGAATGGTAATTGAGTTGTACTTTTTTTTATGATGAATCTCATTAACTTCAATGTTAATTGTAGACTTTTCAGAGGGGGAACATCACATGTCCCAGAATGTATACATGTATAATCTGTGGCAACAAGATTAATCTCGATGGATACAATGTACATTTAACCATGGAGCATACTATAGATATATATAGGCTCCATGATTTAACCATTGATACATTGTATAAAGCCTGACTGCCATCTGAATTGGGCAGTAATTACTTCCATTATTTGGTTAATTTCCTGGACACATGAAATCAGCAATAAATAGTAGAACGTGGGTATATTATCAATCTATGCCAACAGCGCTGTTTCAGTTTATTCTTTCAAAGAAATATACCCTCTCCCTTCGCTGTTGTTTCAACCCAGAGGGTTTTCCCAGACCCTCTGTGGTGTGAATTATCAACACCTCTAGATCCAATTGCCAGTATTTCAGTTCACCACTTGTGGGCCAGCTTACATGTATGTCTGAAATATAAGCATTGTTGATATAATCTCCTTATTTGAACTACGGTAATTTCCCTATTAATTCGCGATGTAGTGATGAAACTCGTCACTCCAAAAATTGGCTACTTTCGAGCTATTTGTTGAGCGAATTCCAGAAAAACGCGAGTGTTCGAATTAAATGTTGCGCCGATTTTCACGGGAGATCCAAAATGGCGGACTGCTTTGCCGTGGTCGTAGTGATCGTATTTATATTATCGTGTATTAACTTTGATGCCTATCATAGTTTCCATAAAAGGCAGTGTATGATGTCAGAAAATCTCCTCTATCCTGATAAAGGCGTCTAATTTTATTCGAGGAGGTCGACCATATTGATCGAGTGACAAGTTCAGCAAGATCATGCAGATTTTTGAGCTGACGTCCGTAAATTCGCGTCCATAATAACATCGTAAAAGTAGGCCAAAACATTGAACGTATTCCTCTTTTTTGTTCAGTATTAGCTATGATCTATATTATGAAACCTAACTGACATGGAATTGAAAGAATATTCTGGAAATATAAAACTATACACATATTAGAGTATTCCATGTTCGAGTCGTTCGGTATGTCAACGTTGTTGTTGTGAACCCTGAAAATGGCCTGTATCACGAAGCTTTAGACAGATAAACGGACTGCCATAGACTTTTTGGTCTGCACTGTCCATGATTTCACACCCACCATCCAGGACTTGAATAAATATCCCGGGCCTATGAAACGAAATGAATGTAGAATTAACAGCGGATTGTACAAGAGAACCGAGTGTCAGTCGGCAATATGGGTTTCGATTTGTTTCAAGTATGAGAATATCTATTACGGTACAGGTACTATAACATTTTACTAAAAGTATGGGGTCGAAGTATGATATCGTTCTGAATATTAATTAACTACTGGTAGGTTCTCATCTCAGAAACTTTACCTATTGCCATTTAAATGTTTCTCAAATTTGTTTAGAATTAGAGTAATAGAATGGCGATAGCGATGTTTTGATTCTTATTGTGAAAATGCGGGGTGTAATTCCAAAGAATTTTTTATTGCTGGAATTTCGGTACTGGTAAGTCCGTGGGTATTCATAAGAAGTATTTTCATTAACAATAAAATATTTAACTAAACGGGAAAGAGCAGGGTCCGAATTAGGAAATTTGTGATGACCTGCTATTTTTTTCCATCGAAAAAAAAAATCGCAGGTCAAATCTAACATCACCTGGCTGCTATTTATGAAGTTGGACAGCTATTTTTTTTTTCTACATGTGCAAATCCATCAATAAGGCCTCTGTTAATTAATCTTTAGCTTCTCATGACCTTGGGAGGAAATGATGATGATGCTGAATTCTGTAATTATTAATTATTTGATTGCTTTAAGACATTGCAATAAAAAAGAAGTTTGATGTATATAGAGGATATCACCTGTTTCTTGACGAATACCATAAATATTTCATCGAGAAACAACTGAAACTCAGGGATAGTCTTGGAGTTGTGACCTGACTGTAGCTTTTCCATAATTTATAAATATACACTCAGTAAATATAACCTTATCCACTTCAGGAAATATACAGAAATCGACATTTCAATTAAGCCTTTCGGAGAATCCAGTTGAGAAAAGTTATAAAATATATTCATATGTTCAATATCATGATGATTTTGTCCGTGCAGTACTGAGAACCATATCGTGGATGGATTTATTCCATTTTCCTAAACAAAAATTCTAAACACTACTAATATCCAAATTATAACCGCGGCATGCGATTGTTGACGACAGGTCAGATCGACAACTGGCTTCATCTGAAAATATATTAGCATAAAAAGTATTCTATTTAATCACCAATGTATAAAAGTTAAAGGGGCCATGAATTAATGAGGGACGATGAACCACCGTAAAGACTGGTTCATCCCTCATGTAAGAAGTGACGAGAGAAGCTATAGATACATGTTCTGACATTCGGGAGTGGGTGGGTGGTGGGGCGATGGTTAGGTGGTAGTTTGAACTAATATTTGATTTGGTGAAGTTAGTTCCCTTCACATGCTACACACGACCAAGGTGGCGCTACACAAGCTGGTTCCCGACTCAAACACGTAGGTGGGCTACCTCGACAGACTCAGAAAGATGGTTGGAACTCGGAAACAGCTTAGGCCAAGATTTGAAAAAATATGGACCCTGAATATGGGTGCAGAAAGTGGTGGGTACTGTAATCCACTGCAAAGATTATCTCAACACAAAGTACATGACAAAACAAATCATCTGCTTAAGAATAAGAGACCGGTAGATTCTCACGGATAAACGTACAACAACAACAGGTACTGTGCACCGCACGTAGATCTCAACAGAGTCAGAGCGCCGAATCCCATCATTTTTTTGTCAGCTTCACTGTGTTATCTCCAGCGCTAAATTGCTGGCATCGATTTGGGGTAATAAACTATAATTGACGAAGGATGTACTGCAACTTGTATTATCACTCTTGCCCCCATACGCATGACCCTTTCTCTTGTTTTGCAGTACTGTAACTGCGTAACTTGAGGTATAGGCCTCTCTGTGACAGTGTAGCTTCGTTAGAGGCTTTCTCTCTTTGTTAGCGTAACTGCTTATGTCCAGCATGTCCAGGGATAAATCCTTGCTCTTTTTCTGACAGCGTAAATGCGTAACTTCAGGTGTAGCTCTCTCTCTGTGACAGCGTAACCACATAATTTCAGAGATGAACCATCTCTTTTTACTCAGCGTAAATGCGTAACTTCGTCAGCCTCTTTCTCCCTTTCCACAGCGTAACTGCGTAACTGTGGATATAGACCTCTCTGTTATCGTCTAACTTCATTAGAGTCTATCTCTCTTTGTCAGCCAAACTGCTCTTCTTCTAACAGCGTAACTGCGTAACTCCAGGTGTAGACCTCTCTCTGTGACAGCGTAAGTGCGTAATTTCACTGATGGACCATTATTTTTTACTCGGCGTAAATGCGTAACTTCATCAGACCCTTTCTCTCCTTTTGCAGCGTAACTGCGTAACTTGAGGTATAGGCCTCTCTCTGTGACAGCGTAAGTGCGTAATTTCACTGATGGACCATTATTTTTTACTCAGCGTAAAGGCGTAACTTCATCAGACCCTTTCCCTCCTTTTGCAGCGTAACTGCATAACTTGAGGTATAGGCCTCTCTGTGACAGTGTAGCTTCGTTAGAGGCTTTCTGTCTTTGTCGCGTAACTGCGCAAGTCCAGGGATCAATCCTTGCTCTTTTTCTGACAACATAACTTCAGGTGTAGGTCTCTCTCTGTGACAGCGTAAGTGCGTAATTTCACTGATGGACCATTATTTTTTACTCAGCGTAAATGCGTAACTTCATCAGACCCTTTCTCTCCTTTTGCAGCGTAACTGCGTAACTTGAGGTATAGGCCTCTCTGACAGTGTAGCTTCGTTAGAGGATTTCTCTCTTTGTCAGCGGATAAATCCTTGCTCTTTTTCTGACAGCGTAACTGCGTAACTTAAGATGTAGATCTCTCTCTGTGACAGCGTAACCACATAATTTCAGTGGTGAACCATCTCTTTTTACTTCGCGTAAATGCGTAACTTCGTCAGACTCTTTTTCTTTCCACAGCGTAACTGGGGATATAGACCTCTCTGTGATCGTGTAACTTCATTAGAGGCTATCTCTCTTTGTCAGCGAAACTACTCTTCTTCTAACAGCGTAACTGCGTAACTCCAGGTACAGACCTCTCTCTGTGACGGTGTAAGTCAGTGTGTAATATCACTGATGGACCATTATTTTTTACTCCGCGTAAATGCGCAACTTCATCAGACCCTTTCTCTCTTTTTGCTGCGTAACTGCAGGTGTAGACCTGTGTTTGTGACCGCGTAACTGATTTTCTATTTTGTCAATGTAATTGCGTACCTCCAGCTGTGGACCTCTCTCTGGGACAGCGTAACGGCGTAACTTCGTCAGAGAATTTCCCTTATTTGTCTGTGTAACTGGGTCTAGGGATAAATCCATACTCTCCCTTCTTGGCGTAAGTGCGCAACTCCAGCCCTAAATCCCTTTTATGTTAGGCCATTGTCACTTGATTGGTTGTTTAGCATATTACGGTACCTTGATTTTTTAAATACGCATGATAGATGCTAAAAATTAATTATTATTAATTACTGGGACAGCGTAACAGCATAACTTCGTCAGAGAATTTCCCTTATTTGTCTGTGTAACTGAGTCTAGGGATAAATTCATCCTCTCCCTTCTTGGCGTAAGTGCGTAACTCCAGCCCTAAATCCCTTTTATGTTAGGCCATTGTCACTTGATTGGTTGTTTAGCATTACGGTACCTTGATTTTTTAAATACGCATGATAGATGCTAAAAATTAATTATTATTAATTATTAAATTGCAAACAAGTTGTATACAAATTTGAAGAAAATGAGTAAATATTACTCATGAGAATGTAAATCCCTCATATATTTTAATTATTTGCCCTCAAAATGTAGATGAGGGCTGGTCATCCAATCATGTGACAATGGCCTTAGCGTAACTGCATAACTTCAGCCCTGAATCCTTTCTCTTAATCTCCACGTAACTGCGTAACTTTCTCAGATAATTTCTCTTCTGCTCATCGTAAATCACAGCATAAGCTTACAGTCGATAGTGCATCAACAGCAACCAGGGATTATCAGATATAGATCTTTTAATGATTCTGAATAAATTCAAAATGGTCACCAAGTGTGTTTCCGAACAATCAGAGAAAACTGGTTCTGTCATTCGTTGTCTCTTCATGCATCGATGATGTTTACCAAGTTTCATAATGAACACTTAAACGTTTCCAAAGATACAGATCATTAATTATTTTGATTAAATTAAAAATGGTTGCCAAGATTTCTGCCCAATCAGAGAAACAACTTCTGTCATTCATCTTATGTCTCTTGATGTATCAATGAGGTATACCAAATTTTACATCAAGCACTTGAACGGTATCAGCGATAGAGATCATAAATGATTTTGGCGGATTCCACGCAAAACTGTACCACTAACTCCCATTTCTGTCCGTCCTTGACGGAATATGACATTAGTAACACCAATAACTTGGAAGACATCATAAACAAACAAAGTTCCCTGTACCTTATTATCTAAAATGTGTCAATGAATTGCATAAGATGAAAATAAACAAGTGCCCCTATGAATGTCGTCACCCATGCTGTAATATTGAGCCTTGTCAAAAAAGTTCTAATGTCCTTTCCATCAAGGGAGTTGGACGGAAATTACATTAGAAACGTTTTTTAAATGCTCATAGTATTGATGTATTGGTATTTAATACACTGGCAATGGTACATATATCTCAATAAGGTCAAGCTAGTACCACTGTAAATCTTTAATTGAATAATTTAATTGACATTTGTTTTGTGGTGAATATTATAAATAAAATTGGACGGACATATGAAATTAGAACAAATGACATTTGTAACATTTACATTTCTGTCTCTCTATTATACTGCAGATAAGAAATGTGCAGTGTAAAACTGTTTATATTCAGATATGCATACATTACACAACATTTTTGTGTTTAGCAAACACAGTACAAGACACAGAGTCAGTTTTTCAACATTTTTAATGTTACAAACGTCATTTTCCGGTGAGACGGACAATTTGACGGAAAGTGGTATAGTTTTACGTGGAATACGCCTTTTGCATAAGTTCAAGATCGCTGTCCATCCTTCCCACCACTCAGGGGAACTCATGTAATTTATTCATTACAAGTCTCTTGATACATCGATGCTGTATACCAAGTTCCGTATAGAACACTTAAATGGTACCAGAGAAATACATCATTAAAGTTTTTGCACAAATTAAAGATGGCCACCAAGGTACCGAAATAAGGTAAAAAACTACACTAAGAAACTTTTAGTAAAGCGGTTGATATTTGGCTTGCTGGGTTGCATACTCAACTCTCCCTCCGGCACTCAGAAGAGCAGTATGCAGGAGAGAAGAGCACGAACTATTAATTCACAAACCAGATGACATCATAATTCTTCTTCAACAGTATCAGAGATAGAGATCATAAATGATTTTGCATAACTTAAACATGGCTGCCCATCCTTCCTGCCACTCAGAGGAACTGATTTGGTTATTCAACTTTCATATAGAACACTTAAATGGCCCCCAACAGGGTGAGGCACGAGTTTTGTACCATGTCTGTTGCCACAAGGGGAAGTTTAATTTCCTCTACATGATGGCTGTACATGGATAGTCACACATGTCCAGCTAACCATATCGCAGGTAGTATATCGTCGCTATATGACCCAAATGGTGTTGAATGCGACGTTATACCCCTAACTCTGTCAGAGATATATACATCATTAAAGATTTTGCATAAATTAAAGATGGCCTCCAAGGTGTTGAACGCTATGTTAAACCCCTAACTCACTCACTCAGCGATACACATCATCAAAGATTTTTCATAAATTAAAGATGGCGACCAAGGTTTCCTCTCCAGGTATGAAAGCATACCGAAATGAGGTAAGAATCTATGCTAAGAAACTTTTCAGTTTTCAGTATTAAAGAAGTTGATATTTCGCTTGCTGGGTTCACCGCATTCTCAAGTCTCCCTCCGGCACTGAAGAGCGATGTGCAGGGGAGAAAAGTAAGAACTATCAAACACAAACCAGATGACATCATAGTTCTTCTAGGTACAACAAGCGCATGTGCGAAGTATAATACACTTTAAAGACAGTCTCTTGTAGAGTGATTTCGCTCATTCAGAGATGTACATCATTAAAGATTTTGCATGAATTAAAGATGGCCGCCAAGGTTTCCCCTGCAGCAGGTATGAAATCATACTGAAATGAGGTAATAATCTATGCTAAGAAACTTTCAGCTTATTCAATATTAAACTGGTTGATATTTCTCTTGGTGGGTTTACTGCATACTCAAGTCTCCCTCCGGCACTGAAGAGCGGTGTGCAGGGGAGGAGAGCAGGAATTACCAGAGACAAACCAGATGATGACATAGTTTTTCTAGGTAAAACAAGCACATGTGCGAAGTATAAATAGACTTTAAAGACAGTCTCTTGTAGTGTGATTCTGTGGTTGAATGGATAGAGTGGTTCGGCTATTGTCACGAAGGTCGTGAGTTCGGGGACTGACTGAAGATGCAGCCTGTTACCTGGAAATGGAGTGCTATCATACCTCAGTCATTCCTTGAAAGTTTCTTGATGTATCGATGATCTATGCCACATTTCACACTGAACAGCGAAATGGTGTCTTAGATACACAAGATTAATGGTTTCGCATAAATTAAAGATGGCCACCATAGTTTTCACCCAATCGGATCCAGACAATAATTGCTCCCATCGGCCATCAGCTGGATAACCATATCATTGACCTTGGCCTATTTTATCAAGGTCAAATTCTAGTTGTTGCAGTTTCTGCAGGGATATGGCTTGGCTGTTCAAATGTACACTACAGTACTTTATTGAAGCCTATTCAACTTCATCAAAACGTACTATTTCATCAAGGTAGGTCAAATTCTAGTTAATACAATATTTTGATGGATTACACTCATATATACATGTAGGCTGAAAAATGATGCACACGTGTATATTTAAGCCCTTTACCGTCTGTGCTGATAACTCCAAATGCTCTTACATCATATGTTGCATACATATGCAGTACAGTGACAAGATGGTGATTAGTCAAAAGCTTTGGCAGCCATATTGGATTGACCTAATTTGAAATATAATTATCTGGAGAAATGGCAGAACTATGATGAGCAAAACGAAAAGCGTCTAATAAAGTTACGCAGAGCAAAATTCAATGGTCCATGGATGAAGTTACGCTGTCCGCATGCAAAGAGGTTCACAGCTGAACTTATGCAAAAGATGTCTACGGTACACCTAAAATTACGCAGTTACGCTCACAGTAAAAGAGCGGTCTAGTCTAGCCAAGTTACACCGAGCAAAAGAGAAAGGGTCTGACGAAGTTACGCAGTTACGCTGTCAGTAAAATGAATTGGTCCATCACTGGAGTTATGCTGAGAAAAAGAGAAAGGGTTTGACGAAGTTATGCAGGTATGTTGAGGGAATAAATAATCCGTCGCCGAATTTACACAGTTACGCTGTCAGAAACAGATGTCTACAGTGCACCTAAAGTTACGCTCTCAGGAAAAGAGAGGTCTAGATCCGAAATTACACAGTTACGCTGAGCAAAAGAGAAAGGGTCTGACAAAGTTACACAGTTACGCTGAGCAAAAAGGAAATGGTCCTTCGACGAGGTTGTACGCACTTACGCTGTCATAAAGAGAGATCTATATCTGGAGTTATGCAGTTATGCTGTCAGAAAACGAGGAATTGATTTATCCCTGGATTTACGCACTTACGCTGACAAAAAGGGAAAGCCT
>JAVTVY010055466.1:0-31401 GCA_036873755.1 Hanleya hanleyi
GCTGAACGTCAAGGTCACTGTGACCCCCAAAATCATGAAATTCATAAAAATCATGATTTTTTGTGTCCATTGATACATTGACGGAAGACGATGTGTCGTGTACCAAAATTTAGGTCAAGGTCAAAGGTCAAGGTCACTGTGACCCCAAAATCAGGAAATCATTAAGTCACATTTTCATATGCCTGTCGAAGACGAGGTCATGTAATGTGATGTTGCGTTCTGTCCATTCATTCATTTACATTTGTTGTCCATGCGATATCTCTAGTTTCAAGGTATGGAATGGTATCAAATACCGATCGATTTCAGTGTGGGATATGTGAGCTCTCGGTTCTTGCTCCAAGGTCAACTAGTTTCCAAGAGTTAAGCTCATTTTAGTTTATCATTCAATTTTAGTTGTGATATATTTTACGTACTCAAAAGCACAAAATTGTAGACCTTTCTCTGTATTGCTAGCTACCAATTGGAATCAAGGCTATTAAACAACCTTGAAAGGAGATGGTACTGTAAGGCGGGGTTTTTGCCCACAGCCAGCCGACTCATAGGAATGTACATTTCTTCTCTCCATCTTTCAATCACGATGCAATGTACAACTTGTTGTCGGCGGCAACTGTCAATCAACGGAGCGACTGATCGTTCGATTTCAACGTTTGACTGGCCCGTAATGTCCACACGGTATCGTGTCATCGGTAAACAATATTTATTTTACTTTTAATTGGTTCATAATGATAGCCTAAAATCTTATTTCAGATATACTGAATGCAATTTTTTTTTTACAAAAATGAAAAAGATTGAAATAACTTGTCGACGTCAGACATGTTGCCCTCCTGGGATTCGAACTCGGTCAAAGAAAATTTCGAGGCGCTTGTGATCCAACGTGCGTACCCACTACACCACGACATACGAACAACTGTAACGGGCTATTTTGTCACTTTAATCTACTTTCGAAAACTTCAAACGTTATGAATCATAACTTTTCATTTTTTAGTATGAAGGACTCCTTGGACCAAAAAGATCTTCCAGCAGTGGGGATATAATGTTACCACACAGCACCAGGTTAAATAGAATGACTCGATTCAGACCCTTTTTTTCACGAAATAGCACAAGCTGTGGATTTCAGTTTCATGTGATAACTATAATCATAAAGCAATCGCACTAAAATTTTCACATATTGTGTACTTATAATTTTTCTTGCCGTTACATTAAAACATAAGTATTTTTGGGACACTTTATTTTTTCGGTTTCAACCGCACCACGTATAGGCCAAAATCTCGCCTTATCGTACCATCACCTTTGGACCTATGTAAATCCAGATAGACCGGCGTATATTGAAGCCCCTTGGGCTCTTGTTTGATTTTAACTTTGACGCGTCAATGTTAACGGCGCACGTGCAAGGCTTATGATGTCACTTTCGGTCCGCGGAGTAGTATGGGAAGCGCAAGTCGGGTTGTATAGGCAGGTTTGGAGCATAATATGGACAACCAGTAGGGGGGAAGATATGGGAGTGTCACAACATTATATATCCCTGGAGTCAGGCATTCGAGCTAGATTATAATAGACCAACTGCGCATTTGCAGAATCGAGTACGCATTATTGCAGCAGGTGTGAAGCATTATATGGAGAACAACGAGGTTGATACACATATAAGTTTCATTAAAATAGGGTAGTATAATAAATACGTGGGACCCTAATCATAACCCCCGAAGGAACTTCCCGCGTCGATGCGTTGAAGCGTTTGGCACCCGCACTGCGTTGCGTTGTTCGGGTTTTGTGACCTGCCTGTGAAATTTCGACCCTGAGCCGCGCAGCCATATGCCATGTGAGGATTTCGCGGCCCATCACCGCGATGCTTACTCTTATTGGTATTACATCTTTGTTGGTATCTTTATAAGTACTATATTTTAAATCAATAACAAATAGCGTCTGTGTTCATGAATGTTGTTCGCTTTTATAGTGCTCTAAACATCTATTTTTAGAAATGAGAAAATGTCAATGTCAATAACCAATGAGAACAGCGGGATGCCACCTGTCTTAGACCGGTCTTGTGCCTCTTCATAAGTCCAGGTAAATCGTGAATGGTTTACCTGGACATTTTAAGTGATTCGAGTGAGTTCTCGAGTCGTTGCCTCAATCTCGAACATTTCATCCCCCGAGGTTACTTTGAATTAGCATGTCGGGATCCCAAGCCGGTGGTTTTTGCTTTGACTCGCGATGTCGATTTCAGCCTGACATCAAAGTCATGCCAGCGATGTCACATCTCAAACCGTGCAGTGGATTGGCGTAATGAGCTAGCTGAGTCTGTTCACTAATTGGTTTGATTTAGAGGATACCCCTTGATCTATTTTTATCCAGAACTACCGTGGGCAACTAACCAAGGCAGTGTATATAGATACCCTAACAAATCGATGTCACATGCCTCTCACGCTTCACACCTCGAGCGACACGATTTGCGTTTTCTATTCTACTCGTCGTACCGGAAGTTACATCATAGCTCTTCCACGTGCGAACTTAACCTTGATACGTCCACAGTTAAAATCAAAAAACGAAAAACGGACAAGTCGAGGCAATTTTCAGTATTTGATTTGATATTTGGTAAAACGAAAATTGAAAATTGAATGTCAAATTTAAATTTTTGATTTTGAGAAACCGAAAACGAAAAAACAAAAACTGACAGTCAAATTTAAATTTTGATTTTGCGAAACCAAAAAAAAAAAAAAAAACGAAAATTGAACACGCACACATTTGGCGTAAATGCAAATGTTGTAAGTTTGGAGAAACCAGATCAATTTTAATAATGTATCGCTCTCGTATTTCTATATGACATAAACTCATTTTGGAAAGCTGGAATACGGGGGCGATGCTGATCTTTCCATCTTTCTAGTTCCAATTTTGCGAGATGGAAAGCTCGAACACGGGAGCGATGTAGAGCTTTCCATCGTTCAGCTTTCACTTTGCGAGACGGAAAGCTTGAACACGGGAGCGATGTAGAGCTTTCCATCTTTCTACTTTCAATTCTGCGAGATGGAAAGCTCGAATACGGGAGCGATGTAGAGGTTTCCATCTTTCTGATTTCAATTTGAATTGAAAAGCTGAATTGTCAAGTGTTACATGGATCTAGACAGAATATTGGCCTGTGGGGCCATATGACGCCGGCATCTTTCTCCACCTTATATGTTGCGTTTAATTTTACAGTTTTGCTGTCAATTGTTCCATGTGAGACTCTCCTAAGTAAATACTGTCAATTTCATCATTAATGTTTGAATCAGTGTCTATATACCTACCTTAACTAACCCAACTCATAGTCCAGGATCACGTTCATCGTATTCCTTGAACATGTTAATGCCACATACTCTCTGGGTTTTCACCCGATCTGGATGACTGACTACATAATTGACTACGAAATGTTTCTTTTCTATGCGATAAGATTGGATAAACTTAGCTGTAATTGGCTCGCCATGCAAGGGCAATAAGACCAACGCTTTTTCTCCCGGACAAAAGGCACGATCCTTGCCTTTGGTGTCAAATCGACCTTTTCAGAAGAATCAAGATGTTATTTGGCTATCCCACATGCGTTCGAGAGTCTTTCTCTGAAGGTAGACACATACTCCAAGAGGTTAGTCTCATCAACCTCTCTAAGGCCCATCTCTTTTATCATCTTTAAAGGACCTCTGACCTCATGTCCATAGGCTGGCTCAAATGGACTAAAGCCTGGTGACACATTGTGCATTACAAGCGTCTGGTCCGTCATTCATAATTCAGCCGTCGTCCATTAAAGAATATCCGCGTCCATAATCCAAAGACCTATTCCATATTCCATATAACAGTATTAGCACCAAATTCAAAAGACAATCATAGTATTCATAAACATAGGCTAGTTTCCTGCAAGAGAGAAGCGGTCAACAGTTTTCAATGATGCCGGCAAGACATCATGATGTTTCAAAAATATCAAATCCGTGTCGCTGATCAGTATTCTTAATCCATAATATTCGTTGTAGGTCATTCGTAAGTCGTCATCTAGAGAATGATGTATCTCAGTCACGCTTTGATTGTGACTGTTCATATGAGCACCACGAGGATAATGAAGTACATGGGTTCATACGGCCCCTAGCCCCAGGTTAAGCGGAATTAGACACAAGTTACGAAACGTAACGCCATAGATCCTGCACGCTACGCTCGTATTTTGCTATCAGCATGCGATATGTATCGCCAAAGTTGAGAAACATTCACAGCCAGAAAAACGGTGTTGGCCCAACACCATTTTTTAGTGTTGAGGTCCGTTCAACACCAATAAGTGGTGTTGAGAAATGGTGTTGACATAATTCAACACCAAAATGTGGTGTTGAGGCCAGTTCAACACCAAAAAACGGTGTTGAGAAAATGGTGTTGACCCAATCCAACACTGAAAAATGGTGTCGAGACCAGTTCAACACCAAAAACGGTGTTGAAAGAATGGTGTTGAAAATCTAACACTGAAAATTGGTGTTAGATCAGTTCAACACCAAAAAACAGTGTTAAGAAAAGGAGGTGTTTCGACACCAGTTTAACGCCAAAACGGTGTTAAGAGAATGGTGTTAAAATTCCAACATTGAAAAAAAAACAAGGGTTATGTGAAACCCGGCAGGCTCGCCGTTTTGGTTTACGCCAATAAGAATGTTACCAACTACAAATTGATATTTGAATTTACTTCAATTTCAAAATTTCAAGTTAAGAAAAATGCAATTTTAATTGCCAGCCCTTATAAAAAATACCATGGTTTACAACAGATTGAACCATGCTAACCACGGTAATACCACGATTGTCATGGTAATAACATGGTACATATGGTTTATATGGTTTGCATGGTACTACCATGGTATTTACTACCATGGTTCAATGTACCATGGTTACTCTGTTCAACTATCGTAATACCATGGTACAGATGAACCATGGTTCAATATACCATGGTTAACCACTTTGAACAATAGTAATAGCATGGTACATAACAACCATGGTACAATATACCATAGTTAACCAAAATATTATTTCCCCGATATTTTGGCGTAATGTTGTTAGTAACAAAAAAATACAATTGGAAGGATTTCAATTTACGACAAATAAATGAATGGATGCAAAGTTATATGCCTGTGAATACAGTTGAATGGCTGACAGAATGCCTTAGAAACCGGTAAAGGTAAACAAATGATGTCTACCAAATGTACTGATTGTAATCTGTATAAGCATGCCAATAGCGCCACGTGGTGCGAGGCAGGAGAGAAATGTTGACCTCTGAACAGTTATATATTCGGTACTCTGATGAACGCTTGGTCTAGAACAAAATACATTCTTATTTTCCTGGCTGGAATCAGTGAGGCTTATAACATGTTTAATTGTGATCCCTGCATTAATTATGGGGATTATAAACAAGGATAGAGTCTCCCCGTAGTTCCCGGAAATAGGAAGTTCAACTCCGCAAATTTTGACCCTGCAGAGCTACGGCGTTGGCCTTGCTTCGATGAGAAGACGTCTCACGAATAGACTAGCTAAATAATATATAGCCCTCAAGAGTATGAGGGCTATACGTCGGCCCCAGTCACCTCCAGCGAGGGTTTTAGATAATTTTATTACGAATCACCCACCTCTGAACCTGCCGTACATCTAAACTCTATCCCCTCCTGCGCACTATTTCAAAATCTTGCACACTATATTGTGAAATAGTAACGAATATATCGCCGTCTGAATTTTCCAGTCGGAAACTTCTAGCTCTCTGCGCGCCATGTTGGTGACGTCACTCTATACGGTTAACATGGCGCGTTTAAAGTGGAAGTCGTCTGGGAAATTCAGATGGCGATATATTCGTTACTATTTCACAATAGTGTGCAAGATTTTGAAATAGTGCGCAGGAGGGGATAGAGATTAGATGTACGGCAGGTTCAGAGATGGGTGATTCGTAATAAAATTATCTAAAACCCTCGCTGGAGGTGACTGGGGCCGACGTATAGCCCTCATACTCTTGAGGGCTATATATTATTTAGCTAGAATAGACTGGCTGCCGACTTAGCATGCTGTGCATACGGTTCAGTACCGCATGACAAAATTGCGTTTTGAAAGACAAGATTTTTGTAGCTGTCAGGGAGAAAAGTGATGAAAATCTTAATAGCCACTGTGCTGATGAATAAAATATAGTTTTGAATATCCCTAAAATATGCATATATTCGGCAAATCTAGCTGCCTGGCGAATAGAAAAGGGAAATGTGCGGATAGCTGACAGTCAACATATGCTTCAAAGCTTTATACGATTTTTCCTAAAGAACATGTCAGCTTTACCCGGGAAAAACCCTCCTGGCAGCTTTCTTAGATTTGTGCTATACGAATGACGTATTCAATCAATAAAGGCCGGTCTTCCCCAGTTCTATTATTATACAGAGTTGAGTGTGCCATGCGCTCGTCAGGAACGTCCTCCATGTAAGGCTGAGATAATTATAAAATGAAAGCGATGCAGGTAAGAAAATAGCATGTAGAGCACTCACAAGATAAAACTTTATCTGGTCTTTTTACTTCTTGGGGCAACCCAAACCACATTATTTGGTTCATTACAGCACGAATATCTTCAATAAATAATTACATGAATGAGAAGCAGCTATTGCGAAACGGTAAGTGAACAAAAGATTGTAATGTATATTCAGCACCATGTCTGTATTTTTTACAACACTGAATAAACAGTAATCTGTATCCCTGGTTTGGCCTAACCGGGAGTTTTTGCCAAAACATTCACACTTCAAATTATTGAATGGCACACTTCTGTTCATATTTGCCATTGCTATGTTACTTTACTACTATATACGCACATCCATGAATTAAATATCGTATACGCATTGATGACAAAAATATTTAGGCCTGTCTGTTTCGGATGATACGTTGTACAGAACAGCTTTGGGGATTTTCTGCTTACAAAATATTAATTGTAAAATATTTTTTTTTATTATTTTACTCCAGAAATATTTCTTCAGGAGTCATTCAGCTATGGATAAAAAAAATAAATAAATAAAAAATAAATTGACAACATTGGGATTCGAACTCAAAATTGACATCATTGTTCATTCACAACCAAACGCTCTAACCACACGGCCAAGAAGCTATGCAACACCAAACACTCTTACAATGCCAATATAAAGCCGTCTTCCAAGTGAACAGAGAAAACAAAACTTATTTTAAATTTCATGAAAATATGACACCTTCAACCAAAATGATATTTCAATATATGTTTGTAGTATATTTGATAAAATTGAGAACATGGAAGTAGATTTTGGTTGGAGGTGTCATATTTTGAATATAAAGGGGATTCCCTGTGAAAATGTATCCAGAAAATATAAAAACGACCAAGCGCCCATTTTCCAACGCTCATCGGCGCCGTTTTACGTCACTGTTGGCTGTGAAAGTTTTCAGCGTAAAATTTCGGTATTTTATATGTATGAAACACAACTTTTCATGCTGATATGGAGCAATATTTTTTTCGCTTTACAAACGTGACAGCAAGAGGGTTTTTTTCCGGGTAAAGCTGACACGTCCTTTGAAGCGAATACGGAATTCTCAACTTTAATACAGGAGTATTTTTATCAAAAGTATTTGTCAGTTCAGTAGTTGAAGTTGCCGAATAAATCCTTCGTCGGATTTCGACTTGTCAGACAACAACAACACGTACACTAGTCAGGCTGACATTACGTCGCCGGGATTCTCTATTTTATTTTGTGTCTATCTGCGGTGATCAGTCAGGCTATTCGCCTCTTTCTCATGTGTCGATCACATGACCTGCTGGGTGAGTTCCGATCGTTTGACGTCGTAATATTTGCATGGAGCATGCTAGTTTTTCGTTGACAGCGTCTGTTCCATATGAGTGAAAATTATACAAGTTGTCTTGCTCGAAAGTTAATGTACTTCTGAAATATTATCTACCAGAATCAAACTGCAAAACTTCGTTTTAAAAATAATTCCCATTGACTTCAATGTTATTTTCGCGACCGTCAAATCTCCCGCAGGTTACGTCCCATAAGATAAGATAAGATAATTCTTTATTGTACAAGCGTTAATGACTGACAGAGTACAAAATTCACATAACTATAACAACAGGTCAATTAATTCCAAACTTACAGGACATATCATATGTATGATATTCCGCTGGAACTCACCCAAAATGTACCACGTGACTCTACTTCTATTCTTCTATACTTTGTTTAGTCTGGATACCTAACCCACATTACGCTACGTCATCCTTCGCTGCATATAGGGTTAGGCCTCGGCCAGCATTTTGTTGGCGCGACCTTGACCCCTTGAGCCGAATCACGTGACTTGCGAAGACGCAGAAGTTGTCAACATTGCAACAGCAGGTTGGTGTCTTTTATGTCAGTTTTTACTATTTTAATTTGTGGTTTCTGCTTGAACATGAACATATTTATAGAGTATGGGTACCAATGACTGGTTAACTCATACAAAATAGGACAAGGGCTGATGTATTTGTAAAAATATTGACAACTTCGTGCGATGAGTGTGTCCCATCTTGGCGTCATTGTGAAGCAAGTTTGGCACGATGTGCTGTAAAATAGTCGGTAAATAATGTTTTCAAAAACAGATTATCCGACGACTCAGAATTAGCTCAACTTGGGTGTTTATAAAGTACATATCCCTGCTTGTTTTGAGACCTTCCATTTGTTGTTGCATTCCGTAGTTCAAGTTGAGCACCAATTTAAAGGCAAAGGGTGCGGTGACTGAATTGGTGTGTTTTACAGGTTACAGTCTCGCACGTGTTGATATACACATTGTCAGTCGTCATTCTGTTCAAATATTCCACCCAAAATCGGATTGCAACCGTTTATATATGATATTATTCATATTCATATATTTTTTACTGCCTATTTAGGGCCTATATATATTCAGTAAATTAAAAGTATATCAATAATTAGCTCCCATTACTCGCGCCCCCTCCTCCGCCCTCCCCCCCCCCCCCAACACACGAATTTCAATAATTTGATTTTATTTCAGGGTTTTGTGATAATTCTTTCATATTCATATATTTTTTACTGCCTATTTAGGGCCTATACATATATTCAGTAAATTAAAATTATATCAATAATTAGCTGCTCCCATTACTCCCGCCCCCTCCTCTGCCAACCCCCCCGCCCCTCCCCTCCCACACACAAATTTCAATAGTTTGATTTTATTCAGGGTTTTATGAAAATTCTTTCACATACTAATCTGGGAAGAAATTAAATTATTTCATTTAAATTTACAGTGACTTGTGATGCCGATTTGTTTGAGGCAACGCCACAGTCCAACTTTTTGATGATGGAATCGGCTTATTAAGGTGAAGTAGCAAAAGATGAATGTTTTTAATTACCATATCTAATAATTCTAGTGAGGAAGTCTAAAATCACCTAGCTGTCCAGAGATCTAATTTCTTTGTTTCAAATGAGGCCTCTCTGTGCGCAATATATACTAGTACAAATATACAAATATGTAATAGTTTTATGATCTGAACTTGTCTCAGGCATTGGCAATGATGAATTCTTTGGGCCTTGTTAGATGACATGATCACATCAAGATATATGATTTTGCAGACTAAGCTTACCTTGGATAAAAATTCAGCGATACTGTATACGGGACATGTAAATTAGTTCAATGGCGATAAAAAAAAATGTGCTTGTTAAAGTTTGAGACCATGATTTCCCATTATACATGTATAAACAGAATCAAGCTGATCCTATTACTTTTTAAGATCACATCAACTAAGAATGGTAGTTTTGCTGTGTGGAAAATGATACATGTACTACATTTTTGATACCTAACTGTTTCTCGTGTGATAAACTTTCATTCTACACATCATATCGCCATGTGCAATATGAAAGGTATTTCATAAACATTATGTCATTAGCGCAAACAAATCAAATATGAAGCTGTCCTCTAATACACAAATCATGTGTACGAACTCTTGCTCTCATGTTGCAGAACCTAAAACCACCATTGAGTTTGGAGGGAAAGTTCAAACCTGGACACTGGCTGTCATGTATGTGGAGGAGTTGAAAGTAAGATACATTCTAATTTTAATTAGCAATTAATTGCTTAAGATGAGTTTGTTATTTATTCAGTGGGTGGCACTGAACAAATTTATAACTACACATCAAAAAAATAGTTTTATAAAAACAAAAAAAAACTTTGTTTTTACATGTAGATATTAAATCTGGAAAGATCTGTAAGCTTATTCTAGAATTTTGATGTGTTTCTAGAAATAAATATTTTTTCTTGTAATTTCATACATGTAAGACATAAGTGTTCAAATACGTAGTCTTTAATATCTAACTAATTACCCCAAAGTTATTTACGGTGCTAGCTTCCAGATTTACCTTCAATATTTAATGTATTAGAATCACTAATTCTGATTTTTTAAAAATATTCTAGGGCATTAAATGTCATTTTCTTATTGCAAGAAAAATAATGGGTTCATGGGGTAAAAATCTTTAAAATTTATGAGTTAAATTTTCTCATCCCATGGACAGATTATCTTTCACAAAACAAGAAAATGACAGTTTCAGTCCCAAAATGTGTTGAAGAATTCAATGTAGAAGATCAATATGTAAGCTATCATCACAAGCAAAATTGGGGTAATTTATCTGGGATAGCAAAAGAATCAATTATCATTCATGTAGCATGTTTGTGAAAAAAATGGTTTTACATCCATATTAATTAACATTCATCACTCATTTCACCACATATGGACAATTGTGAAGTAGACATTTAGATGACTTCAGTGAAAAAATAGCTCTTTAAAAGGTAGAACGAAGTATACTTGCTATGTTGATGTGATTCTATGGGTCATTTAAGATTTTTCATATATATCATAACTTACATTTGTTTTGTTTTACAGCTTGAAGATTGAAATACCAGAAGTGAAGAGAAACAGAAATAAAAGACATTTTGAAAATGCAGACCCATGCTCTCTTCAATGTGGACTGGACATATTAACTCTTACATTATGATTTTTTGAGAAACAACAGAGTATTGAATGATACAGGCCTTCATATGGAATAATACACATCCAAAATATTAAAATAACTGAATCTTTAATATCTGAACTGAGAGGAGTATAACATGGACTGATTGTGAATCAGACGGACTTGATCCATGGACTGGCTTCCAATGAATGTGGAGTCACATGTTTTTCTCTGCAGTACCATGAACACTGTTATAAATAGACTTTGAAATGTGGGATAGAGAGTACTGGTATGCCATTTGACAGAATATTCTCTAATTTTAGGTGTGTAGCAGTCCATTGCCTCCAAATGCTTTTAAAACCGAACCTTGAAAAACTGAAAGGACTTAAATATTAGGCAAAAAAAATGTGATGCCATGTAATACAACATCCTGCGTTTTTTTTTCTCTCTTAATTATTTTCTTCAGCTTTTTTCCAAATCCACCATTTGTTATGCTGGAAATGACTTCAATAGACAGAATAAAAATTATATGACATGCAAGTGCTTCCCAGTTGTTTATAGGACCTACAGACATTCAAAATGAATTTTATGTTTCCTGTAACCCTACGAACTCATATTTTTTGTGATAAATATAAATCAGCATCACTGTTGTTGCACATTCCCTTCCACAAGACTGAAGTCAATAAATGAGCACATCCTTTCAGTAATAATCATCCACACATGTCCAGTTCAATATCATTTGTAAAACCACTATAGCGCTAGGTGCACCCACTTCAATTATGCATCAAAGCAAAGAAGCCAAGGGACAGCTCTTTTGAGATTTGATTTGACTGGGTTCGCGCAGATGGTAATAAATATAATTTGGTAATGAATGCAGTCAAATCAAATCTTGATGTGTTTGTCTCGGTATAGGAGAACAGAGGTAACATCATTCACTATATGCCGACATCAAATATATCTTCTCTTCAGTGCGCCTGCATAGTGTTCATTTTTCGCACACTGATTTAAATTGTTAATTTCTGTGAGATGCATCTAGGAAATTTCGTCCGGTGTGCTCGGGAGCAAATAAGCCACAGATGCATCTAATTTGCTGAAGCCTCGTACTGGTGTTAGTTTTAAGAAGGTCCACGAGTTCAGTTCGCGTCGGGAGTCCTAATTCCTTCCCTACTTCGTAGGTCCCGTGACGTTTAGTCACACTGCCATGTGATGCATGCAAATACTGCATTTATGGCTGACCGAAATGGTATGATTAACTTTCAGCCAGTGTAGCATGTATAGTCGGCAATGTTTTCCATAGAGTTGCTTTCTGAATGCTAGTAGATAGACGGGAACGTAACACCATTTGAGACTAACTATATTTATTCTACACGAGCTTTCGCAGATAAATCTGCTTCCTCAGGTGTGAGGTGAAATTTTTTCAAGCAAACAGTTCTGATTGCTATTAAGCTTCTTTATGAAACCTTAAAAACGAGAACAAAAGTTGGGATTGTTTTTTGTTTGTTTTTTTCAAGCAAACATTTTGTCTCCAGGTAAAGAAACGTATAATCGCGTTTGCATTCTGCAAAATATAATCGGCGATCCAACGGCTACATTTGCCAGTACCGGTATGTATTTCAATCTACGCAGTTTCGGTTGCATACGCTCACTTCTGTATTTAACAGTTAAGTCATTTCGGATATCTGAGAAGAAATTGACCTCAGAGATGAGGCAATAATAACCATTTAAGGATAACCATAACCATAAAAAGGATAATATCGGAATAGAACCGAAAATGCTTTCTGTTGATGAATTGCAGTGCCCAATAAATAACAACGGCTGGCAAATTGATCACTTGATTTGGAAGATTCGCCATATCTATATCCGATTTTAATTCTGATATTTCTTCTATCTTGAGGAGATGTTCATTTCGGAAATATATAGTTTGATGAAGATTTCCTCGTATTTCATGGCGAACACATTACTGAAAAAGATACCCGTGTCGATTCACCGGCGGGAAATTTTCCATGAGATGCCGACAAGTAGATTTGGTCAGGTTCAGTGAAAGTTCATCAATTAATTTTAAATCTGAATACATTCCCCATGTTTCTTGTATTATAGGATCATGAATGTAGCATAGGATCGTGAATATAACACTTCTGCAGAACATAAAAAATCGAGATAATGGTCAAAAACTGTGTCTTGGGGAATCAGATTGACTTTCCATGCCTTGTTGGCACACGTTTATGGTTGGCCATCCCTGCCAGAATTCGTCATTTAGAGGCTGCCTCTAAATAATATATACCATGGTATAAAATGCCAAGCCTGCCATAATTCGTATTTAGAGGCTGCCTCTAATTATTTTGTACCATGGTATAAAATGCCGAGCCTGCCATAATTCCTATTTAGAGGATGCCTCTAAATCGCCAAGCCTGCCACAATTCGTATTTAGGGGCCGGGCAAAATTTACCAGGGGGACGGGACCGGTGCATCTTCAAAAGTCGATGGAAAAAAAGTCTGGTCCCCCCCAAAAATTTGATCAGAAAAAGTACATGTCCCGTACAGAGGTATGGTAAAAAAACTTCCTGTCCCGCTGCACGGTGTGGTGAAAAAACTTCCTGTCCCTCTACAAGGTGTGGCGAAAAAACTGTGTGTCCCGCTATCATTCAGCCTATCCTCTTGTCAAGAACCTTTCAATTATAATGTTAGAGTTCCTAAAACTTGATAGTTGGTTAATAAATGCATATCCAAGTCGCCAAAGAAAATACTGTTAACTTGGTGTGAAATAAAGTTGATTTATTTTTGATTTAAGTTCAAATACCGGTATATAGTACACATTTGAGCTGTAGGAAACATGCAACAGTTTCTCAGTTAGTCGGGATTCTCAGTATTTCAGTAGCAAAACACATGTATACAAAATAATGAAGAATCCAACTATTACCAATGTTGGCATGAATTGATCAAAATGAGCTAAAAACATGCAAAATGTACAAGTTGACTGACAATTCAGCCTTCAACCTATATACATGTATCCTAAAAGTGGCATCAAGGCCATTGGGTGGCATCAATTTCATTATTTTGAGCAAACACAGATGGTAAATATCTTCTGGAAATAAATTGTGTTAAATTTGCAATGATTTGTACAATTGCATAAAAACATACTGCTACAGACATGACAGATTAAGATGGATTTATAACATAGGCAACAATGCGCTGGTATTAGAGTTATTTCCCTTGAAAGGTTTGGATTAATTTGCAATATTTCATTTCCGGGGTTGACCCAAGTTTAACTTAGCGTCTATATGGGAATTTGTGCTCATTGAAAATATTCTACTGAATATTCTCTCCAATATCAGTCACTGATTCAAGTTTCCAATTGTCGTATCACATCGAGGACTAAATCCCAGAATTAACTTTGTGTCAGATCGACAGCCTGTATCGCCTCAATATCAGTCATTTATGCACCCTTAGCACAGACAGAACCGTTCATCGCATGAAAATCACCTGTTGACTTTCTGCTAATTCAAGGGGATTCTCATTCAACAGATGCATCGCAGTCCATTTTATAGTGATATTCAATTCTGGTGTAAAAAATATAGCTCCATCTATGTATTTTATACAGTACCCGGATGGAATAGTATTAACTTTGCGAATAAAACACCAAGTTTGCTTCAACAAATAACTTGTTCCCACCAAGTTTGACAGTTTCCGTTTTTCCGGTTTCAAATCGGGTTAATATCTTGCAATGTGTTACTCGCGGGAACATCCCTTTTTACGCGCGTAACGTCCCTTTCGAGTTTTCGTCGTTTTCGTAAGAGTTGAGTCTTCCGATTCCCAAAATTGTCCAAGTAGATATCATCAGACAGACGTCCAATTCATGGGAATCGACAGCAGAGGAGTGTTACGACGGCAGTGCAGCATACAGAACTGCGAGTGTGAGGAATATCAACGTCCTCTGGTCGAGAGTAACGGACAACAGAATGAGGCATTACTGTGGCGACCCACCCGCTAAACACAGTGCCAGTCTGAGAAGACCACAGGCACATGCAGACAGGAATCGTCAGCATCTAAGCACTACAGTCAACTTTAATTCAAACACTGCGATCTTCCGTAAAGTATGTACCCCCCCCCCCCCCCTTCAAACATACGCCAAAGTCGTTGTAGTACATTGTTGTCCAAGCTGTATCTACATTATTGATTGGCGAAGAAGCTTGAAATTGATGTGGAAGATGCTTAGTATCATGTAGATGTACAGTGTTAGGCTTTTTTTCGCTACTTTTGATGATTTCTCTCAGAGTTATGGCCCTTCATCATCAACATCAATATATGTTTGTCCAGTCCATATCTCTCTTATTATTGCATGAACAGCTTTAAAATTTATATAGATTAGAAGATGCCTTGTACCGTGCAGATGTGTGTCCTCATGCTTTCTTCGTCCCTTTCCAATTAACAGGTCATAGTCCAGTACAGTGGTTGTGTCACAACGATATTTTGTTGCCATATGGTCACCAAATGTCGAGATAAGAACTCATTTAGATCCATTTATCATAGTTTGGATCTGTTTCCATCAGATTAGTGATGGGTTTTTTTAGCCAAGTTCCAATAAATTATGCATTTATTGCATGAACATGTGATTGAATCATGTAAATCACACTGATTTGGTATTCAAATTATATTAATCATGTTATGGGCAACTCCTGTTTGTGCCAATGAACTTGTTTTGTCAAGTAAACAGTAGTGGTGAATTGAGGCTCCCATGCCACTATGGTAGATGACCGGTGGCATTGATAGAATGTTGATTGCACATAGCCATCTGTGAAGGTGATGAGTCATGTTAGTGTGATATACATTGTATAATTGTTTGTTCTGATTCTTTTTTTATCAGTTCACAACTTTTAATTCAATTTGTTGTTGGCTACTATAAATTGAGTATTGTCTACCATTGTGGTGACAAGATATTCCATCCATTATTCCATAAATGAAAATGTTATATTAACAGTATTAGTATTTGAGAATGACAGTGTTCTATTCATATACATGTACAAACCATTCCACATGGTGCACAGAGTCACTTTCTGTAACCCTACATTTATGTCTGATGGCTAACTCCTGATGTTTCATTTTGCACAGGAAATTCTTCTCTTCTACTCTGGTTGGAATAATATCTGCCTGTGGAGCAATAAAGATGGAGTGATACTCAACTTACAGTGTTGTTCATTTACTAAGATCACAATACCGAGGGTGAAATACAGAGTGGTCCTTGGTCAAATCATCTCGACCCACTGGTTTGATTGATGATTGGTTCTTTAGCATTGCAAACATGGGAAATGGATAAACCTGATGTGTTTTGTCGGTGTTATTGGCCTTGACATTGGCCCCCATATGCACCAAGCTCAATTCTACCCCCCCCCCCCCCCCCAATACAGATCTGCAGTACTTCTCTCAGTCCAATATAATTTTTTTGTGCAATATTGGCGATAAAAAAAAACTTGCTGTCCCGTTGCTCACCGCATTAAAAAAATTACATGTCCCGTCCCTGGTTGCATGAAAAAAAAATCTGGTCCCTTCCACAAATACACCGGTCCCGTCCCCAGGTAAATTTTGCTCGGCCCCTTAGTTTTATTTACCTGAGATTACGGGAAACAGGCAAAAGTTATGTTGATAATCCAAGCTGAAATCCAAGCTGAAAACAAATTTAATTGAACGTAGCCGCCATATTTAAAACTTCCGGTGATCCCAGCGTTTAAGCTTTTCCCAAAGCACATCTGCAAGCGTTCTACTCGTTCGACGCCGTTTTCTCGTGAATGCCGAGAAACGACTCGGTGATTATCAAAGTTTCTCAAATTTGGCGATATATATCGCATGCCGATAGCAAAATATGAGCGTAGCGTGCACGATCTATGGCGTTAATTTGCGTGACTTGTATCTAATTGCGCTTAACCCAGTACTAGGGGCCGTTTGAACCGATTTTTTTTAAAAGGTCTTCATTATGTTCATATGAACAGCCGCAATCAAAGCGTGGCTGAGATACATCATATTCTAGATAACGACTTTACAACGAAAATCATATGAATTAAGAATACTGATCAGCGATACGGGTTTGTTATTTTTGGAACATCATGATGTCTTGCGGGCATCATTTAAAACTGTTGACTGCTTCTCTATTGCAGAAAACTGCCTATTTTATGAGTACACTTTCAGAAGGATTTGGTCAAATTGCCCAGGTATTTTTGGGCATAGACGTGACGGACCCAAAGAGTTTGGGTCAAATTCCATTTTGACCGAAACTTTTTGGGCCTTTTGATTTGATTCTTTTAATTTGGTGCTATTGCTGTTATATTAATTAGGTCTTTGGATTATGGACGAGGAAATTTTTTACCGGACGACGGCTGAATATTGAATAACGGACTAGACGCTTATATTTATCTCATCTTCTAAATTATTCAATTTTCTCCTCAACCACGCTATTGATTTCGATCGTCTTGTAGAAATTTTTAGCTCTTTCGGAGAAACACTTCTCGGCTAACACACCCCAGACGCTATAGTGCCGACGTAAACCTGAATATTTTAAGTAGATTTCTGTTTTCACTAACCATTCACATCCGCTTAATTTTACCAAGTATAGACCCAATAAATAACCTTAAAATGTCGATATAACTGCGGCATGACTGCAACATAACTGCGGGATGGTGCTTAACCCCATATCTTAATAAACCGATAATAGTGTGGCACCACTGTCATCGAAAATTGCTGTTTTAAAACCTTTCAACTATTTCAAATACAAGCATCTAGTCCGTTTAGCGCGTCCATAAACTAAAGACATGATTCGTGTAACAGCATTAGCGCAAAGAAAAATAATCATAGCACACATAAACCTAGGCTAGTTTCCTGCAAGAGAGAAAATGTCAACAGTTTTCAATGATGCATGCCTTCAAGGCATCATGATGTCCTATGTCCAAACTCTACATGTGATATTTCCGATGACGTCATCACTGAATGAAGACAATAAGACTCAAGTCTTCTACATGGATTATATTCCGCTTATATCTCCGAGAAACTGAACATATGCAAACGGGGTTCGATCACACGATAAGATGTCACAGGGGAAATATCCCCAAGCTACGGTGACATAATATGGCGCGTCGACCTGGAGTGGATAACCAAGATATCTGGTCCTAGACGTGATACCACTCTACGATCTATATCGCGCATAATTTAACTGGAGGCTCCGGATATACGTGTGTCATCGCCTAGGCGAGAATTGAGAGAATACATGTGCCGATGTCGTCCCGATATACCATTTGGACGATGAGGTGGCTATATCGCTTGCTGTTCTCAGCAGTCGGGTTCTATAACCACATTGTTACAAATAGAGAACGACGTCTTCAACTATTACTTTAATAATTAGATCGCGACTTATCTGTCTTGGTGGTAATCCACAGGACACGTTGTTTTCACAGAAGGACGTTTCTCAGAGATGGTGTGTAATTATATGTTGCGCAACTGAGCCTCTATGGCGTAGTGTGGCAAACTGAGAAGTTCCTCCATCCCAGGACATATTCGTGGAATAGTCCAGTACAAGTCAATATGAAAACCAGGATAGATCAGCGTTATATCTTACAGACCGTCAAGGCCTATGTCGCTGCTTTGTTACGTAAGGTTCAAAGGCCATAAAGTCCGCCATTTAATAGACAGACTTTCAAATATACAGTTAATTCAAGATACCTGTAGTACATGCGGAATTTCTTACCTAAAGTATAAAGCTGGTGCACTGAAAGTACGATATTATCTGTGAGAGAGAGGACAATTTAGGAGATAGGTCATACTGACGTAGTTTTATAATATGTCTACTTGTGATTACAGCTGTACTACAAGTATGTAACAGTGATAGCAAGGTCATGCTTTCGCCACTTTCCGCTAATCTTCGGTGGAAAACATAGGCACCCGATCACTCGACGTTATTTTGACGGGATAATTATCATATAGGGTGATACGTCAACGTTTTATACCGTAGACAATGGTCCGTCACATGTTGTGGTGCCACATGCTCCGGTCCGTTAGGGTAATAATTCCGAAGCTGTATGTTGACGTAAGATGGTGCGTTTGTCTGGACGGACGACCAAGATGTCTGGTCCAATCAGTATGAAGTAAATTGGTCTCACTGCAGTCTGAAGTCTCCATTTATCTTCTCAGGATATACATGTATCACCGTCTGAGAGAGAATTAGGAGATTACGATTCCGACGTAAGATACAGCGGATGAGATCGGTATATCACTTACCGTTCATGACAGGCGTGTCCTATCACAAAATGGTTACAAATAGAGACCGACATCGTTAACCATACTAAACTGAATCGTCAAGTTATTCCGCGTCAATGCGACCAGCGTCGGTCGTTGTGATCCCAGAATGAGGTTTCTCAGACACGTCTGTTTGCGCAACTGACGCTCTGTTCGAGCAATGTGGCAGATTAAAAAGTCCCTTCATCATTACGGTAGTGGAGTAGTGAAGATTCGGAGGGAGGATTAATTAATAGACGAGGCACGCCAACACATGACTGAGTACAGTTAGACAACTAACGCATCTGGAAAAGCTACCTGCTCACTTTCGAAAGGTAATAAGGCACCCTGGCCACGCAATTAAAGACATTCAGACGCGAACATGCAATTTGGAAAACCAGTCGAAGAAATGACAATTTGGGGAATATGTCAGAGTGACAGAGTTTTTCTCAGAATTTTCCCTTTCTTTGTCCAAACTTGTTTGTGATTGCAACTGACTGAGGCTATGTATTCAAAGTTTTGGGTCAATTGCCACTTCTTCGTGATCTTCGGGGGAAAGTATATGGTTATCTAATATCGCTCAAACCAGCGTTAGGGACCATGTGATCATGTCACTCAATATGTCCACATGAACATCTACAATAAAAAGGTAGCTGGTATACAAATTATCCCAGAGATCACTTTTGGTTCTTGTGATGTTTTTAGAAATATGCAGTCTGTATATTTGTCTATGGGGGCATATGATTTCTTTTCCGTACGTCGGCATCGTTTTTCATCACCCTTTTAATGTTGCATTTAATCGAAGCCAGCATATGGTGAGACTCGGCTAGTGGACGTTTCGTCTCCGAGGCTTGCTTTCTGTACAAATCATTGTGATTGTAGTTATGTGCCTTGTAAGCATGGTAGAGAATGGGGCGCTTGGTCGGCTTCAGGCACCTCATGTATTTGTTCTGAATACGAACTTGCATTCAATAAACAGTCCCTCGTTTGGGCCGTTTTTGACTGTCTGGCGGTCACATAGTTCATCATTTTCCAACAGATGACTTGATAGGGTTGTTACGTCATGGCTCTGAAATATTTGTATTTAATACCGCTCAAGTCGGTGATAGGGGCTGTGTGATCATGTCATTCAATATGTCCACATGAACACCAACAATAAAAGCGTGACTGGAATACAAATCATCACAGTGGTCACTTTTGGTTTTTGTGATGTTTTTGCAAATATGACTTCTTGTCAGTACGTCGGCATCGTTTCCCATCACCCTTTTAATGTTGAGTTTAGTTGGTTTGATTTGACTTGGGCGACGTTAATAATTGGGAAAATTTCCTGAATGATGAGGTGTTACATATGCATTAAAAGAAAATAGTCCGGGCAATGACAACGTGGGCTAGCGACTCATTTATTGGATCTCACATCGAAGATACCTGTTTTTGCTCTATTGCGTGCATCTGATTCGATGTAGGTCCGAACAACAATTCGGAGCTTAATTCTTATGTAAAATATCATGCGGTAGGAGTATATCGAAAACTGTTGGCTAAAGGTTGGTCCCATAACAACAGAATTACATATAGGGAACAACATCTTGGACTGATACTTAACTAGATAGCGAGTTATCCGTCTTTATGATAATTACCAGGAGACGTTGTGATCCCAGAACGACGTTTCTCAGAGATGGTATGTTACGCAATCGACGCCCTATCGGGCAATGTGGCAAATTAGACAGTCCGTTCATCACAGGGCAAATTTAGTTCAATAGGTACCGGTATAGAGTTGTGTTTCCTTCGGGTGGTAACCGTATGGTTAAAGCACCTGGTGATTCTGGAGATATGTTTGAAGATCCAGTTAATATTTTATTGGTCTTAAAGACATCTGCATTTGTACTGTTAGACGGTTGATGTATCTGGAAGGTACAAGTGGTTAACGTTCACTCAGTATAAATCTTCAGGTTCAGACTTCAGATCTGGAGATTTTTTAATGTTGTGCTGAACGGTGAAAACGATTTGGAATTATATAAATTAAAAGTTGATATTTAAAAAAGCTGACTTCATTCGTTTGCTTCCACGTATTACCAGCTTCATCTTCGTTGCACGTGTGCACTGCTACTACATGGCGATCTTTAGACGTTAGATCCACTCCACCCTTCCCTCTTAATCCTCTTATTTTTTCTTAATCCTTGAGCTATGGAGCTAAAACTTAACACACTATACTCTTGAGTCAAACTTTACCAGCAAATGTGAAAAAGAATCCACGTTGACCAATATGATGACGTCACAGTGACGTGAAATAAGCCATTTTTGGGTCGACTTTTCGGTCAGATTTTGTTAATTTTTGATTTCATGCAATTTTTTCGCGACAACTGCATGATAAATTAGGAAATAATAGTCTGATGTGACATAAAATAGTTTTTGTCCACTTTTCCTAGTTGAAAGGCAGGAATTCTCAAGAAAAATGGGGGAACCTCACCTTTCAGATATCTCACATGGCCGCCATTTTGAATTTACCCATGATCCTCTGCCCGGGGGTTATGCAAATAGGCACAAAATGACCGCAGTATGATAAACCACAAAGTAACGGAGTTTTTGGTCGTTCCAGAGATGGCGTCTAAAGTATGGTAGTGAGGGTGGGGGGCATCATGCCCCATGCCAGGCCTGGTAGTTTTAATTAATGGACGGGCCTCCCCTCAATCACACCATGATATAGATTTGTGAATAGGAACATGACGATGTCTTGTCGAAATCATTGAAATCGGTTAACCACTGAAGCTTCTTTGTTGCATGAAAGATTGTTTTATATGGCGTCCAAGGTTTATCTGAGGATCAGGAAAGAGCTCCTCCTCCCCGCTCCCCTCTACCTACTTGTAACAGAGGGGATCTAATGCTACCATTCTATAGTTCTGTCCCACTGAAATATCATGCCGTAGGTAGACATGACACCCCACTCAGTCACATTATACTGACACCGAACGAACCGGTCCTTGTTCTATCCTCTTAATGCTGAGCGTAAGCGAGAAAGCAACAAGTTCTATTTTTCAAGTCTATGGTATGACCCGGCCCCGGACCCCTGACGCATATGCGGTAGGTATACCCGATATAAACCCCACCCCAACCCCGTTCTTGAAGACTAATGACACAACCTGTCGCCGCCCCGGATATATTTGTTTTTATATATCAGTTTTATATCATGCCTGCATGCAATTTCCATACAAAGCTACGATCGTGTCTTTGCCATACGTCAGCCATCTTGGGCACGAAAACGTCTTTTTACACTCTCCGCGCAGGGCTATTCTAACATGCATATTCTGACTGCGCGGAGAGTAGCCTAAATCTGACGAGATTTCCTGAAGCGTTTTGCTAATTATTCCTGAATCAGGCAGCAATATTGCGCCTAATTCACCGCAGTCTAGCTAAGCAGGTTTTGCAAACAACAATAGAGCTAAACGAGCCTATAATTAGTTATCGAAAAACAGTTCACCTTGTTAAGGGTTCGCCTTTGGCCCACAAATAGAAACCGTGACGTCGTGAAGATGGGCTTTTCATTGCATCATGGGATAGAAGAGCGATAACACTTCATTTGGTTTCAGGTGTATAACGATGAGCCGTGCGATGGTGAACAATCTGTGGCTCCGTTACGGGGTAGATGGACTCATTAAAACCCACTATCAAAGCGGCAGTTGAGGTCGTCTGTCATGAATCATACTTGCTGCAAAAAATCAAATATTCCCCCCCTTCACGATTGTCGATATACTGCTCTGGGGTGGGGCATACCTGTACATTTTGATACCTTTCCAGTGCAACATCGTTTTGTTATTCAGATTTACAACAGCATGATCCAGCATCATGCGGTCAACATATAGGACGTTACGCTTTACTCACTGACGCTATAGTCGCAGTTACAATAGCAACCTCACCCTGAACGTGGATATGTCCAAAGTTGTTGGAATTGTTATTACCTCATTTTATTCCACGGTCTTCATGACACCCTATTTTTTCATGTTATAGATTCAGAAGTTCACCCCACGATACAGTACATTATCCATGAAACACCGTGTACACCGGCATTAGTAGTAAGATACCCCAAAGGCCGTGATTATCATTGATTTTTTCACAGAGCATTGAATTGGAAAGAAGCAAATCAGATGCATTAAGACAATTCCCTGCATTCCGGTATGCACATGTATAAACTATCCCCAGTGGAAAGTTTCGCATATAGAAAATAAACCATACAGAGGTCGAGATAAAGATCAGTCTTGGCAAAGAAAGACAATAGGCACATTCATTGATTATCCCCCTGGGTGGGGCGTGGGAACTCTGAGTATGCAGGTGCGAGAGCTTATGAGCCTATGCCAACTTCCAGACGTAGAAACTTCTGTTCTCATAAAAATCCGGTATGATTGGCGAAATTCTCAAGAGCCGAGCAACCTCACAGGTTGGGAGCAGATTTTCTCGGGTGGTCTGTTTTGTCAGGTGGGGAGAGAACGGTGGTTTGAAATGGCTGATGGAGACCGGATCGCCATGAATATGTAGTATACAGGCATGGAGCAAACAGCTGATTTCTCCCCAACCACATGGCTAAAAATGACCAGTCACGAATACTCCGTATGTTTTCATTCCTCATTGCCGTATATATACAAATCTGTTTAAGTCTTTAGCAGGTTGTGTTATTTTGTTTTCTCTGTGTTTTTTCCCACGTACAGTATGTTTGTGCAGTTCTCCTATATTATCGGCGTGAAGCTTCGAATAAAACATGCAAGATTTTTGCTCTGTCAGGTAATATATGTATGCAGCTTATAATAGCGATAGTGTAGTGGCTTGCACCATGCATGCGCTTTTGTAGTGGTGATAGGAAATTATTCTTTTTTCAGTTAAGCAAATAAACAAATATTCCTATATAGTTATTATATAGTAAATACGCATAGGCTGAACTAATTTTGTTGACAAATGGAAAGAAAAAATGACCTTCTTACAGCGACGGAGAAATATTTTTCGTGCCCGATTGGTCGCGGTTTTGTAACATGGTTGCGTTTGTATACATTTATCCGTAACTGATTTTGAAAATGACCCGAATATGTCGGTTACACATTATCTATGTCTGCATGTCAATGACAATACCTATACGGAAGCATTTAGGGCCCTTAGTGAAATATGTTTCTTTGAAATGTCGAGATATTAAGTCGGAATGTTGAAACTTGGAGGTTGAAATTTCTAGACACATGCAGTAAGTCGAAAATAAGTCAAATTTCGACGTAGTATATCGACATTTCGAACTCGACATTTCGACTTTGTAACTCGGCATTTCTAACTCGAAAATTTCGACTCACCATCTCGATTTTTCATAAAAACTATTTCTCACCATGACAGGAAGACACTTCTGTACATATCAGAGAAGCTGATACTGTCCGATTATACAGATGTTTAAAATCGAGGAATTTTTAAGAGCGTATACTCAGTTTTCTTACTTTTTTCTTACATTTTTCTTACTACTATCGAGACTCTAAAACATCGCGTTGGCAAATAGGGTACTCCCATGTTAACTGTTTTTATAGTTGATTAAAAATTCGTACAGGAACTAAAATCATATTGTCTGAGACGAAAAAGAGCACATGTATCAGACAAACAATACCGTTTTGAGAAGAACGCGACGTTAAACCATAATTCTTTCTCTCTCTCTCATCTTGAGAACCGGATTTGTCAAGATATATAAATTTCAGCTTTGCAGGTCTAACAGATTAAATCCTGCCTCCTTTATTCAGAGAATGCGTAGATTTTCCCTTGGGCAACGTCATTGAGGTGACTGGTTCAGTTACACCGACAAAACTCTCAATATTCTGGCACTCAGAAACCGCCTGGCGCATTTTTTTCTCCAGAAAGAAGTTATCCCTGCTATTATTCGCATCGCTATACCATACTTTCATACTGCCATGTTCCAAAACAATTAAGTGAATGAAGAAAATATGACCCCGCCACTACCCGCATTTCTAGAGTATGCTCCAAGGCGCCTGGCTTCCTCTTCGCGTAAAAAACACCTATCCAACAATAGGATATGCCCTCAGAAATACCCCCGATGAACTGGAACACAAAAGTAGTGCATGCATGTGAGTTTATTTCATGCTTTGCGTTTTTTCTGCATTGTTATAGGCTCGTGGGTTATATACAGGGATTAAAATATAAGCATCAGCTCCATCATTCATTAACCAACCATCGTCCATAAAGAATATCTGTCACACGTCCCCATAGCATCACCAGACATGAAATATATACGATTTCTCAAAACAGTAACCTCTCTGAAGACGATGTAATAAACATCAGAAATACGTATTAACCCTATCTGGCCTGGGCTTTTTGGGATCTGTCCTGGCCTGCATGGAGGGGGGGGGGGGCCGAAATGGCCCCCCTAATTATTTTTCTTACCACTTGAGCTAGGGGGCCGAAATTTACCACAATACCCTTGGGTCAAGCTCTAATAGAAAATGTAAAAAAATCCAAGATGGCCGCCATGATGACGTCACAGTGACGTCATTTTCAGAAACGACATTTTTTGGTCGATTTTTCGGTCGGATTTTCCGGATTTTTTATTTATGCAATTTCTCCGCAAAAACTGCATGATAAATTAGTAAATATTATTGTGATGTGAATAAAATAGTTTTTGCCAACTTTTCATCGCGGAAAAGCAGAAATTTTGAAGAAATATGACAAAAACATCACTTTTCTGGTACCCCATGTGGCCGCCATTTTGAATTTACCCATGATCCTCTGCTCGGGGGGTTATGCAAATAGGCTGAAAATGACCGCAATATGATAAACTATAAAGTCAAGGAGTTTCAGGTCTCCGTTTTTGTCGTTCCGGAGATAGCGCAGAAAGTTTGGTAGGGGGGCTATTTGCCCCCCCCTCCCCCCAGGCCAGATAGGGTTAAAGGCATGTAGTCGTTTTGGCAGATTTTCTTCTTTTCAACCTTATATCTTCGCGTTTGACATCATTTGTTTATTTCAAGTATATACCGGTATATAAAGAGACATAGTTGAAAACAGATTTTGAAAAAAAAACTAAAAACTTACGGCTCTGATGTGCATTTCTGCTTTACCATAAGCTTTTTCAAAGAGTATACCGGCTTTAACGCAATATCACAGAATATATAGGCGATATTGCTGACATCCTAATCCGTAGGCAACAACACCCTAGATAAGTTTCTTCACTGAACAAGTTCAGTCATGACAATCAAAGCGCTTTCACATCTTCCGATGTTCTTATAAACACAAAACATATTAAAATAGTGAAACCATAAACAATTTTCAGTATGCCAGCAAGACATCATGCTATTCTCACCGTCAAATTTGTTTCACTGATAAGTATTCTCCAAATCCATGTCGTTATTATGGACTGGCGGCTTCATAGGACGACGCCTTTCGAAAAGCGGCTGCTTATGTGTCGGAATTGACGCCTTAATAAAGCTCACATATATTAACTTCGAAAATATTTGCCGGAATACCCCGCCCCTACCCCCTCATGATCTTAAAAATGTTGTAGTCCCCTCCCCCGCAAAAAAAAAGAAAAAGAATCTTGACTCCATCTCACCCAAACCCCACTTTTGCATTATCTTTTTTTCAAATTCATCAAATCAAGTTTAATTTGGAAATCTAATACAGAATTTCATCTATGGTTATAAAACGATTCAGTTTGGACCAGTAAAACAATGCCTCCCAGGAATGAATGTTAAAATTCTAGGTGCTAATACCAATGTTGTGTTTTCCCATGTAACATATTGGAAGAAAATAAGTTCTATATTCTCTATTGGTCAGTGGATCAATTTCAAATTTAGAAGCTGATCTGGAAACGTTTTACGTTTACGAAACAATTCAGTTTGGACAGTGAACCCCATCTTCATTTTATCCAGCCAATTTCTACGTTCCCACTTCGAACTTCCCTTGATATATCTGGACCCCTTCAATGTTCAAATAACTTATAAATAGACACGAGACGTCACTGACCTCGAAAACATTTGAAATTCGAAATGGGTCGCACAAGAGCGTTATTGATTGGCTGACCTAAATAGTGGGCACCTTATTAGGAGGAAAGACGCCCCTAATAGAAGATGATGTCACGTTACGTGACTTCATTCGCAATCGATGTGTACGTTCTGATTGGTTCTTCTGTCGTTAGTAGGTGAAATTTACACCTCAGATTTTGAACACTGAAGGGGTCAGATAAATCAAGGCGGGTTCGAAGTGGGAACGTAGAAATTGGCTGATGGATAAAATGAAGATGAGTGAACCCATGCCGTCCTGGAACGGACATTGGAATTCTCATATCGTTACATGTAACACAATAACGTAACGTAATACAAACATTTATTAACACACCCCGATGAAGGCTTCATAAAACAGTCGTCTCCCCCTCCCCCCCTCATTCGGGTACTAAAAATTCAGCACTCCTCGCCTAAACCAGGTACCGTACTGAAAAACATTGCCCCCTTTTCTGCCCAGTAATGTACCGCCCCTTCCTGATAACTATTTCCGGTTCACAAAAACACTACACTATAAGTTCGGTGAACAATTTTTATCAGACAAGAAGATAAAACAAAATGCTGTACAAATTCACACAAATATCGGATGTCGTTTTTATCAAAACGAGATATACGTTCTGCAGAGTGCTATCACCAAGAATATAAAAATATATATATCCTGACAAGTGTTCTCTGGGTGTTTGAGGGGGTAAAGAATTGATTTTAGTGACACAGTTGTCAAATACCGTGTCACATTGTAGAAAATATATTATTTTTATCCGACATTTTTTTGAAAAATGGTCCAAAAATCAGGATGAGTGAAGGAGAGGGGTTTCAACAGTCAACAGTTTATAGAATTTTCGAAGCTTGTCGTCGAGTAACAAAGGTTCCTTTGTGCATAACAACGCATATTTTTGATGGTTATTCGCTTGTGAGGATTGAGAACGACCGCCAAAGTGTTGAAGACATTTATTCGGAATTTTCTGACACGCGGACGAGCATTGTGCCTGGATGTGACAGCGGCGAAAGGTGGCCCCGTGTCATCATAGGGCGAACTGGGATCCGTATGGCGCGGGCGATACGGCGAACAGCTTGCGCTCATTGAAGAGATAACCTCAGCCCCCACTGATGGACGGCTTATGGCAGGGCTCAAGGAATGCTATTAGGAATCAATTCCAAAACAGGAAAACAGCAATAAAAACCCTTCCAATTCCAGCATGTATGAGTAAGCCAACATCATTTCTGCTCGGACACACTCGCCCTCGTTAGCCCTTCCCATAAGGGTCATTCCAATCGGGCACAACCATTTCCTCAACCTCGATTCCACCGCATCCGATATTCAATACACCAACAAATTTGTTTCGAATTGGTGAGAAAATATTATTTTTCCGACCAGTTGTCGTCCGCAAACACGATTTAGGATTTTGTTCCCCAATGTGCCATTTTGCCATATAGAAGACATCTGCTGGATTCGAAGCAAAACGGACTATATATATAACCAGCTTTTAACTAAATACGCAGGTGTGACGAACATACGTTTATACACGAGAGCTCAGTTGATCAGCATCAGACTGTTTATTTCAAATATTCAAAAAAAAAATTCAATCCCCTCTTAGAAAAGATATAGTGTTTATCCACGAATTAGTCGTTCAACGGACATACGCGTATATGTGCTTACGATATTCAATATTGATCGTTCCAGTCTTATCTTTTCATTGCAAAGAACCTTACTTAATAAATATATGCATGTACGAAATTAAGTTAATTCGACATCGTGTAATAAATATCTAACGTTACAATAAGTGTTATATTAATTTCCAATCACGTTGTGCACGAGTTAAATAAAAAAACGTTTGAATATACTGAAAGTATTATTGAAATAACCAGAGCACTAGTTTGTATTTCTTTTCAAATGTAGCAGTGTATTTTAAAAAATGCAAATACAGTAGTCGCTCTCAAAACAATACACATTTGGTTCGCTTTTCATTCCATGGACAAAAACAAATTTTGATACTCTCAGTTGAACACGAATAGAGATGTACAAAAATAATTATCCGAGCACTCAGCATGTTTTATAAGCGAACAAACGAAAATAGGATTCCGAAAACGAAATATACTAACCATTTTCTAAATATTTATACCATGGCAATTAAGTTGTTGGTATGTTAGGGCTATCGTTTGAATTCGAAATGATTCATACATGAGCCAAATATTCTGTACTTTCGCAATTATTCTTACCCAAAATGTCACGGAAAACTACTTCCCAAATAAGAAACAATTTGAACCATCCATTGATTGTCATCCTCTAACTTTCCATCGATTTACCAGACTCTATGAGAACTTGAGTGATAGCAATCAACGAATGATTCAGATTGTTTCTTATTTGATCAGTTATAATAATAGGCTAATATTAGTCTATATGACACAGTAAATTAATTACTGAACTGAGAGTTTTACAACTTACATTCAGACGACATAGCGGAAGAACTTCTGATTGATTGCATGATTATCTTCAGACCACCATTTTTACTAGAGAGTCGATGTTGATCGCCAATTTAATGCGACCATATCAGGGGCTCGTGTAGTTTCACTTGCTCACATTGCCGCCCCACGCATAATTATGATTATTTAACCATTTAGATATTATTTCATTGAAATTTAATTCTTCTTCCAGCAATAAATTCCATGGTCGAAATACATCCGTCAGACCAGATATTTAATAGCCAGTCGTCCACTTAGTCAAAACACATGAGCACCAAAATTCAAGCAGTCATATCAAAATCAAAATACAAGAAAAAGGCTGTGAAAAGTTTTCAATGATGTCGGCAAACAAACCATCGGTCAGCTCTTGTCCTCAAATCCGTATCTTTGGCCAGTATTCTTTACAAGTGATGGCTTCCGCTATGGGTCGTTGTTTTATAGTTTAATTGCAATAACTCTCAAAAAGCAATATCTACTTCATCGTACATGCAGTGAACCCTTGTTGATATTACATGTAATTTAGTAAAAAAAAAATAATAAAAAACAGTATTCGTGTAAAAGCGCCCGAATAACACCACATGTTTAGAATTAAACACTTTATTTGCAAAAGGCCGAATCAATAAATGGGTTCTTCCAATATGCGGTTATACGAATTTATGTCCTCCCTATAGGTATTCAGTGAATCTACAAAAGTAATAGATTCCCCGTTTACACGGCTACTTCAGAGGATGGCATGCAGAGACATAGTCCCGCTGGGACCCACAATCCGTCTGGGGAAATCATTTTCTAGAAAAACAATCCGTACGTGAAAATGCTTTATCTACGTGGGTTATATTTCTTTTTGCATAGTCCTTCGATCTATCTATCGTGGAACAAGCAAACTGTACAGCTGAATCTGCGAGCGAAAGAGCCCTGTTTATAGCTCGTAATTGGAGGCAAGCCTCTGCCAATGTCTTTCCAAATCGGCCCCAGATTTCGTCCCTGGCGGTATGCTGTGGGGTGGGATCTCGCCTTTCGTCACACGGACGTGTGGTCGGCGCCCGGAATGCCGACACAATCAAGCAAACTGTCAATCCACGTAGTTTTCTGCCCTCAGTAAAAATGTCAGTCTGGTGCAAAAATGATTCCCGTGCCCCAAGAAGATCTCTCCGTGTTTGTCTAGGTGTGCATAAATCAGCAGGGTAAGTCAACACTCTTGTCTCTTGGGCGTCCAGGTGGTTTATATAAGTCACAGCTGACCAGCGGATGGACAGTATCAGGGCAGCGCACGCCACTGACCATCACAGAATGGACAATAATCTAAAGGTCAAATGAGGTAACTTAAATATTGGGTGAATTTTATTTTTCGAAATATCAAACAATCTCCTTGGATAATTATATGAGTTTTCGCGACCAAATGGGCAATTAGAATATTTTGTATGTCTTCCATAAATAATATTCGACAAAATAGAGTGAGTGAAATTTTCATTCCAATTCAGGTTGCGGGGTAGTTACTTTAAACAACTACCAGAAAGAGAAAGAATAGATAGGCAATATGATAGCTACCACACGTGAACAAAATGGTAGTTGCGATGTTTATGTAGTCTATATGGAGGAAGGGCAATTAAAGATGGGTGGTCCACCGTTGGGGGTTGTGAATTAAAGCGATATGGTAAATTACAGTAGATCCACTGGAAGAGAATGCATGTGTCATCCGATTGTTTATATCACCCCTT
>JAVTVY010055467.1:0-28612 GCA_036873755.1 Hanleya hanleyi
AGGTAGGGTTAATATGATGTGACTCGCGATCATATTCAAGGTTCGCCATGATGAAAATTAAACTTTTCATAAAAACGGTGGGGCTAGCACACTGCTGTTCCCGAGGAAGTCATCTTGGCCGACATTATTTAGACTTGGAGTAAACATTTCCTCCATACTACTACCTTTGCGACCATGTTAAAACGCAAGATGTGAAAGTGGCGAGAAAAGATACCAGCGTACTGGCAAGAAGTCTGGCCAATCTTCTGACTTCATATCTAAAAACATCACAAAAAAGGATCCTTGTGATGATTTGTATCTCAGCCACGCTTTTATTGTAGATGTTCATGTGGACATCTTCAATGACATGCCCATACGACTCCTAGCGCCGGCTTGAGTGGTATTAGATGCAAATATTCAAGAGCAAGTAATCTGAAGGAAATGGTGAACTATGTGACCGCTACATAGGCGAAACGGCCCTCACGTAACATATGCAGAATGATGGAGTTAGACAATGATTGCAATGTGTTGTCACATACAGTGGTATAAGCTCTTCGATAACGCGGGGCGCCAGCTCGCAACTGAATTGGACGAATTCTGGTAGAAGGTGAACATGCAACTGTAACTGTATTCACTGTGTCGTTAATGAGTGTTGTAAACCGTCAATGTCGTAACAGTAAACAGTTCGAGCCAGTTGCTGATCGCTCGCCATCTCTTTGGTTTAGAATTGCTATTTCTAGCGACTGATAATATACTCTGCAACAACCAACTATCGTATGCAGGTTATCATGACGAAACAGGATATCAGAAGTCAAAACAAGGACCTGACGAATATTTTGAGAGCCATTTTGACAGGTCTGCCAACCTGGGTATGTACAAAATTGACACTGTAAATGGTTCCTACATCGCTGCACACGTCTGATCTATGAAAACGGTAAAAAACAAGTCCAGGTTATCTCTACGGGTTTTCATAATGTTCCCATGCCATGCAAATTTGAGCTGTCTGGAGGTTGCCATGTACCGAGAAGAGGTGCTTGTCAAGCTGTGGGCAATATCAACAATCATCCACGTTGAAATGTGACTATCAGACTCGGGTCGAAATCTGTTTATTTTGAATCTCATTTGAGATTAACTGTGAATGATATGATTGGGAATGTTTCGCAAAATTCTCCAAAACCTCGATAACATGATAATTTCGGAAAAAAACAACTGATTTCCAACTAGATGGTGAAGCTACCTGTAACAATCTGCCAGTACGCATGTATAAGAAACAGCCGTGAAGCCACCTCAAAAAACGCGTGTTGAAGTCGCAGAAACCAGGACTGATAAAAGGTACAAGATTGGGTTCCAATTTGTGCCCATATAGGCCCAAGCCTATTCTTGAACGCCGTGTAATTGTCTAAGCTAACTTAATGTCAACTGCGACAATATCGAACGAGACAGGGAAAACATTTTACAGTGGAAGACAACCGTCTTTCATTTCCTGATGTGCAGGGAAAATACTAAGAGCAGATGACGCCCCAAGGTGGGTAATTTCATGCTCATTAATTTTTTTCGTTTTTTTTCTCTATTCTGATTGGTCAGACGCGACACGCCTCCGGCAAAACAGGTCACACACTGATCACCTGTCCAATCAGAATTGAGAAAGAAGCGGGCCATCATCTCGCTGTGGCGGGACGAATGGACAGTTACGTTGAATTTTGAATTGCCCGGCAAAGGTATAAAATTGCACAAATTTACTAATTTGACGACGGGAATATATAGAGTGACAATTTTAGAATATGCTGATGTATTTTGTTTGGAGGTAAACCGTTTATTTCTCTTTTCATCCAAAGTGCGTTTCACACCTTGGTGTATTTTTATATAAAGCATGGGGTTATGTATAGAGGCCCCATATTTCGACATTTCACACTAGTACGACCGCCCACACACCCTCAAAACTCTTGTTGAGGGCCTGTGATCCTGGGCTAGTCGCAAATCCATGTGAAGACACTCCAAAAACAACTTGAGTAGTAGTTTCTTCGTTTTGTATTGAAACAATAGTTGTACAGTCCGGACAATCAACAGAGTTCTTGTGTTTGAACAGCAGTCTGCCAAGCATGTACCACTTAAACACTAGAACGTGGACATTCAAAGCAAACCAAACAGTATATATTTTTCCTATTATCAGTTACATGTAACGGTATTCACTATGTCGCAAAAGAGTGCTGTAAACCGTCAATGTCGTAACAATAAACAGTACGGGCTAGTTGTGGCAGCTCATCATCTTTATTGTTTACAATGTTATTTTAACTGACTGATAATCTACGATAACAAACTATCATATGAAGGCCATCTTAATGAATCCGTTTACGCCCTATCCCTCAATCAGCTTACGAAGCCCCTGGCGAAGAACTTATAATGGGAGGTTTAAAATACTCCAGTCGTAGAACTTAGTGAAGGAAATCTCATCAGCGGTTCGTTTAATTTAGCTATAAAGTATAGTACGTAGCCTGGGGATAAAGGTTACTATATATGGGGCAATTATATCTCCTTGGCAATTATATCTCCTTTGTGACAACGAACTACCGTTTATGTAGAGTCGGCGAAGCCATAAAGCTGCCCCGCTTATCCAAAATGGTATTTTCCTAACTTCTCGCTTTCTCACAAATTACAACATTTTAATAAACCCGGAAGTACCTAACTAGGTAAATCCGAGTTGGTTTTATATAGTTGTTGCCATACTTTCATTGCTGACTTCCACGTGGCTAACTTTTTCTCCAGTACAGCATCCTAGATCTATTTTTGGTCATGTTTAATTGTCCATTATTTCTACACAAGGGCAGGGAACTAGCAAAAATACGCAGATTACTTGCGCTGGATCGATTTGGCTGTCGTAAGGTTTCCCGTCCAGTTTGCTTCTGGGGTGGCTTCTGGGGTGTAATCTTGCGTTATCAACAACCTTTTAATTAGAAACTTTAGTATTCTTTTCTTGTCGCTGTTACGTGAATTAGAATCACAGTTAAAAATAAAATCTTATACAAGACGTCAATTTCTTATCCATGAAAAAAATTCTTAAAATTTCTTATTTTTTCTTGTATTTTCTTAAAAATTCCACAATATTTTTTTGAAACCCGAGAATGCGAAGTAGAATTTATGTAGACAAGAAATTTCATCTTATTCTAGAAATATATTCTTATATTTTCTTGATCAACAAGAAATATTTTCTCAACCCAGAATTTTGCACTCATGAAAGCTGTTTCACTTAAGAAATTTGGTCTTGGTTGATACTTTTCAGAAATAGAATTTCATGTGTAAGAAAATATTTTCTACAAAACCTAACGTAGCTACATGCTACCGGAGGAGACTATAGGTTTACTCCCCGTCTGTCTATCCGTCCATCTGTCCATCCCACATTAGTTTTCCGGACATTTTTTCGCTGTCGTTCAACATAACAAAATATTTGATATATAGCTTTATCATAATTTACAAATTACAGGACTAGGCCTGAATGACTCTAGTACTGTCGGCACCGGCATGAGTATATCTCCCATTCACTCCTGTAGCAAGTTCGTTGCTCCTAAGAAGTCATAAGGGCCGTGTACGACTGTGACAACAGTCTAAATCTGATAGTTGGCATGCATTCTTTCGTCTATAGTCGTAAAGTTCACAGTTATTTTCTCGTGAGCTCCCTACACTCAGATATGTGTTTCAGTGCCACAAGAAAACGCTCCTGACAAAACAAAATGGCCGCCCTCGTACAACAGCAACACCGTTCCTGTGCATTCAGGCCTATACACTGCCAAAAATAGGGTACTTATATAAGTTTTTTTTACCTCAATTCTAGATAAATTATCTTAAAACAAGAAATGTTTTCTTAGTTTGTTCCATTTTGTCAGATTTATCTTATTTTAAGAAAAAAATTCTTAAATAGGATTTAATTTTACTAGATATATCTTGTTATAAGAAAAGTTATCTTAAAGAAGATTTATTTTACCAGATGTATGGTGTGATAAGAAAAGTTATCTTAACTAAGATGTCTTTTCTTTGATTTATCTCTTTAAAATGTAAGATCGTGAATCGCGTGGAAATGGATCGCTACACTAATAGTATGCACCTGTGGTTTCCTGAAAGAAATTGTTCATTTTCAATTTGTAAGAGTTACTGTTACAGTTTGCCTAAGATATACGTGAAATTATATCTTCTACTTGAGTGAGGAACATATTTTTGTAATTTAGTATTTTTATCTGCAAGTCCACCTTCACGTGCGGTTATGGTTTTCATATGGGTTCATGTATTTTGCCGCCATTTTCAAATGAAGATTTCATGTTCTCCCACAATTCTCGCGAATTATGTTAGTATCCAGTTACATTATTGAGGGAACTCAACTGAGACTTTCAATGGATCATTCTACAGATGAATGAGAGTAGTATGGTGCTCAATGTGTTCAATGAACTGAGCGAAAACGCCGAAAATGAGATTTGCTTTCTTTGGGAGTGGACTTACAGATATACAACAACAACAACAACAAATTGGGAAACATGACGTAGATCCTAGGGGCTTCTGTTGGTGAAAGTGCGGATCTGCAGATGTGTTTCGTCGTTTTTGTCTACCTGAACACAGGCAATTAGAAAGTAATATAAGACTGTGACATTGGTTTCAACGCAAACACGAAAAAATATATGTATATAAAAAGTATACAAGCTCGACCTCTCATGAGCACAGCAATGTGGAAACGAATTTCCAAGAAAAGCTTCGACCATGTCGAAGAGATATAAGAAAGCAACACATTTTTATATACATTAGCTAATCAAATTATTTAATATTTACAGCATAATGAAAAAAAAAATTAAAATGTGTTTTTGAATTCTCCAAAAGTATTTCGGGGTTGAATAAGCTTATTCATTATACATGTCAGATAGGCATTCAAACCAAAGTCATTGCATTCAGGAAACATGTCTTTGAAATGTGAATTGGTGGCAGGTTGCCTCTGGCAATCTTGACTGGCAGAAACTTTTGGGGCTTTGAGTTTTTGCATAAAACATCGGATCTGGATTCTACATGTACATGGTTTGCAGTGTATTGATTCCTCCAGTGTTTCCTAGTTCTTCACTTCAGCTTTGGAAAAATATTCGTATATGAACTTGGGTGTATGCTTTAACTTGCAAGACCTTGCAACCCTGACTGCGACTAAACATTGGGACTTTCTCCACCACAAGCACCCGATGAGGACAAAGGCTGGGCAATTCTATTTGAACAGTTCAGGTGTTTTTACTATCAAGAGTGCAATATGCGGTTATATTTGTAATGTCTATGGAGAACTGAAGATGACAGATTTTCTAAATTTTGAGAATTATCCATCATATCTTTGGTGTTTGGCCGTTTTGCATGGTTTTAATTACATGTGTATATCAGTCTATTGTCATGCATATTATACAACTTCGACATGGGCGAGAATTGTTGTGCAAATATATTTTAGTATTACTGCTATAAATGAAAAGAAATACTTGTCAAGGTTGTAAGGATGAATGCCAGAACAAAGGCCTTAAAATATTTAAAATAATTTCTGTTTTACATATATGACTTACTTTTGCCCTTCAATTGCATGATGATGGGTTGAACGCGATGTTAAATTCTATTCACTCTCTCACACTTCAATTGCAGGAAATTATTTTGATCATGTTTTTATTTTACATGTATAATGCTAACTGTAACAAGTATATATTCATGTTCAGTTTTGGCAGTAATATGATTTAAAAAAACATTAGTTAAAAACGTTAATTAGTTAAATATTTTGATATGTTGAACGACAGCGAAAAAATGTCCGGAAAACTAATGTATGACGGACAGACAGACGGGGAGTAAACCTATAGTCCCCTCCGGTAGCATAGGTTGAAATTTCTTGCATGGGTGGATATTAATTTCAACATGGGTGAAAATTAATTTCAACATGGGTGGGAATTGATTTCAACATGGGTGAATATTAATTTCAACATTGGTGGAAATTGCCATTTCCAGAAATAATTCCCCAATTGTCTGAATAAATACAATGAATTAAAGCCACCGTAAGTTCCACAGTTAACAGTTCAGTTGGCTTTAAATGTGCGGAATTAGTGATCTGGAATTCCAGATTTTTCAACAGTTTCTGGGTCATATAATTGTATGTGAAAACCCATAAGGCAGCCATTCCGAATAAAAGATGCAATTTGCAGTGTTGATGCTACAACATATCTTTGTCATACTTTTTTAATACGGTATTCTGTTGAGTATAAATTGCTGTTATATACACCAACCAAACCCCCCCCCCCCCCCCCAACACCTCCTAGGTAATACATGGATGCTCAAAAACACTTGCATCCACAACGTCATGTTTTCATATGCCGGGATGCCCGCCTATACAAGTATATAACCAATACATTTTTATGTTGTTGGTCACGCTTTGTATATATCGCCGACTCTTCTAGATAAGACCTGCCTGTAATTCGTGGCTGGGTCCAGTTCATATAGGGTGCTGCCAGAGAACAATGTAGTATCGCAGTGTATATTTCTGAACCCAAGAAAGAAAATATTCTCCAACAAGAAATCTTCTTTTCTTGTGCAAGAAAATAATTCATACCTGTCTCGATTATTTCTTATTTTCTTGCTTGAGATATTTTCAAGTAATGAGAAAAAATAAGAAAAAAATGGGCCCTGGGCAAGATGTTTTATCTTATTCTAGGGCGGCTCAAGAAAATATTCTTGATTGAGAAATATAATCAAAATTCTTGTCTGAGAAAAACTCTCTTGGTATAGAAATAAATACTTACTCCAGAAAACAGAATTTTTCTTTAACAAGAATATTTTTCTTGTTGATTAATCTTGATGAAGAAAAGGATTCTTGCAGCTCAGTCTAACTAAAGAAAACAAGTCTTGCTCCAGACCCAAGAAAATTTGAGAAAATATGAGAAAATTTGGGAAAAAAAATCCCGAACAAGGTCTTTTTTTTTAACTGTGATGGAACTGTGGGGAATGAAACGATAAGTCGTTTATTCCAGAGTATTCCATCATGATTCCATTATTATCCCTCAATGAGTCCGCACGACATGTTAATCGTTTGAAGAGTTGTTTTGAACTGTGATGATCTATGAAATCCTTGTCCACGGTATTTCCAGTGGTAACTGTAGTAGAATTAGGGTCTCCGTCTATGTCGACGTCATCGACTGCAAATGAGGAGTGAGGATTCAAGCGAGTATATTATCGCCCAGATAATACGGGAACGGTTTGATGCCCAGCTTATATTCCACAGAAATACGTACAATTCCATGTAATATTTTCAATGGCTTAGCTTGTGGCTTATCCTGCCGGCTACTGCTGGGCACATGCGGGCGAATATGTGTTTAACATTCCGTTATTAACCTGTGGGTAATGGGTATATGAATAATTAAACGAAACGATAAATTATATCAGTCCTGAAAGCAATTTGGTCAAAATATCCTCTGCAATTGCACTATAATTGTTCTTTCGGTATCCGCAATGATAGGTCTATTCACCAGTTATTCTATGGCGAATTTGAAGCTAATTCATGTCTAACCTTTCTGACGTGTCGTATTCTGAGATGGCATGCAATTATCAGCTGCTATAGTTATAGCATGTTATAGAATGAGGAAGATTTCTGTCTATAACCTTGTGGATGACGATATTTTGATGTCACTATACAATTGTTATAACCAGGCTATTGATTAGTAGGTAGGTCTTTGCATAAAGGTGCCTGACACCAATGATCAATGCTGATCAATAATTGCAAACCTTGAATATTGAGACAAAGTAACGGATTCCAATCCTCTCGACTCGAGAATAGATGAAAACAATAAGTAAACCATACTAATAAGATTTTCAGATCTTTATATGATTCGATATGGTGCCATCTTAGTACCCAACCGTGAAGCATTCTCTTAAGTTTAATGTTTCAATATCCAAAGCAATTAAATTATGGTTACTTTTAAATTATGAGGTTTGCTTATTTAATTTACAATTCACCCAAGTAGAGTTATAAGTTTCCTGAATGCTGTTCATTCACTACATTTGATTAGAATTTTGTGAAAATTTGGTTAATTTAACTTAATCATGTGCATTGAAATGAAACGGCTTGTGGAGGCATTGTCTTAAACATTCCCTATCTAAAAATTATCATGAAAAATTATAAACTTTCAGATTCTTATAGTGTAATTTTTGAACCAAAATGCATTCCTCCTTTCTGTCGTAGGATGTAATTTTATTAAATCGCAATTTTGACTCCCATGTTGGTTACAAGCCTTTAATGGTGCTGAAACCGGTCATGGTTATCTGATACGTCATTGTTTTAAAACAAACCAGAAAACTCCGCGTGCAAGACTTCCATATACAGCATCGATCGATTTTCTTTCATATTTTAAATGTATTCTGCGTATATTGTGAGAACTACTAGAGTCTTTATAATTAGCTGTCTTGGAAGTGTGAAATCCAGATATGTTGGTTTCTCGGATATATCCGTTCCGCAGGTAACGATCAATAACCGGGAAAAACCATTTCATGTCAACGCAAAAGACTGCAAAAGATAATTTGCTTCTTTGTGGGTCTTTGTTACAAGTCATTATCACCCTTTGAGATCGCATGTATCAATGTCACATGAAACAAGATAGATTCACTTTCATTTATTTTCGACTAAGCAAGAAAGCCTTTCATTTCTAGGTTCTAAGGCTTCAGAGAATCGCCCTTCCTTCGCTGTCGCCCGACTCGTCAAATCGATGCCCATTGGCTCTTTCCGTCTTTTGATATTCCTCAACGTTCCAAAGTATTGTCAATCTCACTTGATGTTGTGATTACATTGGAAATTGTAACCTTGGACCACTCTCAACAAGATCGAATGATCAAAATCGCCGTTCCCTGGAATTATTTAAATCGCGGTATTAACAAACATAGAACAGCGTAGTGATCAACTTATTGATACCAGGGCTAAACTTCTGTCCACCTTGCTGACACGTGTCCTACAGCAATCAATTAAAATTATTTTGAGAAAAATATGTCAATTTAATAGGAAAAATTCTTCGACCGTAGACTAGATTCGAATGCCACAAGTCAAGTTCCAATATATGGATTCGCCCAACACAATTGTTCTCAAGTACATAGGTACGATTGTTTCAAGGTGCATCTTATACGGTTAGCTTTGAAAGCGAAGGCAAGTAAAATCCAACAAGCATTGTTTTGTATATGGAGGCGAGAAGACAACTAGTCTCAGTCTTAAGGAGGTAATTGTGAGTGTTCTACTGTTTTTCTCAATGATAAATTTTAATTGATAGAAACGTTAATTTGGGGAATAATCATTACACCGCTTCGTGTGAGTGTAATATATGGAAGGCTAAACAGTTTCGCCTTTTAAGAGAACGGCCAATTTGCAAGCAGTGAACGGAATCGACGAGATGAAATGTTGAAAGAATCCTTTTATTCTCGGGCACAATGACTAATGGTCCATGTTGATAAAATCACGAGAAGTCTTGGCCTGATGGCCTGACGTCATGTCTGTTTTAACGCAAACACGCATCACATATACCGTGGACTGACTTCCAGACGATGGTTCAATATGCTAACAATGGTACTCCAGCAAGACCTCTTCGTGTGCTATACATATCTTCAATTTAAAGAAATTCATCTAATGTGATTAGCCGGAAGCGTCTCATACCTCGTCTGCGGCATTCACGTTCCATCCTTACTAACCAGGAATCTCACCTGAACTAATGACTTGAAATATAAAACGATTAGCTCGTGGACGTAATATTTGATATTGAATGGGGAGATGTTTCACCACAATATTTTGACATACTTTTATATACAGTGAAATATTTTCTTTTTTCAACTCCGCATTCATCATTTGCAACAGAGTTGCATCTGCATCCGATATTCAGAAAAGTCCGTATCGTATATGCCAGTGCAAGTAGAGTATCCGACATGTATATCGGATAGACGGGTTCTCGCAAACCTGAAGTTGACCTAGCTATAGAACCTTTGCTGTGTAGGTGGGCGTGGCTGTTCTTCCCTACACAGCTGTAGTTCCTTCCAGTCACATTTCGTACCACGAAGTTTTGGCCTCCGAAACGCCTGTGTTTCGGAAGATTTAACGGCTGCACATACAAGAACACAGTAGCTGGTGATAATAAAATGTGCCTCCTTATTCTCCTTGTAGTCTTTTGTCACTTCCCCCCAAGTTAGCACTCTCGGTATTCCCTCATTCTTAAGTTATCATCAATTGTTCAAGATTCTCGGGGATTTGAATATTCAGCTGACCTCCATTCAACTGTCAGCGGGTAAATTTCCCTTGCACGGACTTTGCCGGAGATGGCGGTGTCTTTGAAAAAAAGCCGTGGCGCATGCGTGATTATTCAGGTCAGTTTGATGACGGTCCAACGAATGCGCGTGTACGTGGGCGTGGCTAACGCAGACATTCAAAATACGAGACTAAAATATGTCAGAAAACTCCGTGAAGGCGTGATTAAAAGATGATATCTCAAGAACGAGGAATTATTAAGTGTTGAGAGTTGGCAGGCGGCGAGAAGGACCAATGTAGAGGAAAATAAGGTATAGTTTATTACTATTCGCTGCCGTTTTATTTCGTGTGCAGTTAGGATATTGGACAACGTCATTCCTTGTTCAATGTGTGGGATGAATTGTGTATAGGAGGAACCTTGGCTGTGAGTCGATTACAGAGCCATTCGAGACTACAGCCATTCCTGGGCTAAAGTTGACCCCACAAATTGACCCCGAGTATATATATAGCATAAGATAGTTTTATGTAAAGTATGGTACATATGCAGTTTCATTAATTTAGTGAACAGTTGCTATGTTTTTCGTTTATATACTTGAGTGAAATTCCAAAGAAGTATGAGTGGAGAGCGTTCCAACGCAAGTGAGTGAACAGTTTCACTCAAGACGAGCTAGTTTCAATCAAGTGGACTTTAGTGGAATGAACTTCACTCAGCTTGAGCGATTTATTTAGCGAATTTTTCACTTTTCACTCAACCTTTTAGAGAGTAATACTAAAATAAAAATGTGGACAACTTTAATTTGAAACTACTATGATGCATATCTAATTGTACAAGTAAAGATATTGACGAAAAAGTGGTGCGCGCTCGTTGTACATCACTTGTCTCGAGCTGACAAATTGTGATGTCCCACTCTATAACATGCAATAGTTGTTTATTATACCGAATGTTTTATTTTTAGTACGTACGGTAGTTCTGTATCGGTCATAATTTTGAAACGCTCCCGTTTTGACAGCGACATCCATGGTCGAAACAGTTTCGATGCGACAGAGCATCCGCACTTGCAGACGACTTGAACCGGTCTGTCACTATGGGTACGCTGACCCTGAGATATCAACAAAAACAAATGGGAGGTCATTCCTGGCTGGACCAGCAGATGTCGCCGTGGAACAATTTTGTCATATTCAACGCTCTGCCGTGGTAAATGACATTTATTCAACGGTAAGGCAAGATATGACTGCATCATCACTAAACATCACGATTTGTAAAATGACACGTGACAGGATGTCAACCAATGAAAACATTACGAATTTACATGAGTTATAAAAACAGTTATTACCACACAGACCCTCTACCCCAGCAATGTACAGAATAATGTCAAACGCATCATGCAAATGATCAATTTGCTCCCTAACAAATCTAAAATGTTTCCAGATCTCTCAAAGCCCAGGTATTTATGTGTCGAATGGAGGGTGCTTGTGGGTATGTGAGTGTGTGCGTGCTTTCCGCTTGATACATATAAATCCAGTCTCCAGTGTTTACTTTCTAGATATCTTTTCTAGCAGCGCCTTCTTAAATCTTTATTTTCGCATTAAATAATTTTGTTTCAACTTGTTTTTCACCAATCTTGATTGTGTATGTTTACATTTGGCGATTATTTTTTTTGATTTTTTGATTTTTTTTTTTTTTTTGCCTAAAGAGACTAATTTGCATATTGACATTTTTTTAGATTATCGGTCATCTATGTGCACAGGAAGAGAGATCGCAACAGCTTTTTTCATGTTAAGTAATTCTCACATCGAGATTGACAGAAAGTAAATACATTCTCTACGGATCGATACACTGTTAATCCTGAAAAACCCGATCGTGTTACCCGCGGGTATCTGGTATGTCATTTTTTAAACAATCGAGCCTTTTAAATGAAAGAGAATGCGTGACCGGCGTATGATCCAAACCTTATACAAATATTGAATTTTTGCAAAGACAAGACCCGGGAAGCCAAACCATAGACACGTTCTATATTGATTTGACTGATTAAAGCTGCTGTCTTCCTTCTATTTTGTATAAAACAATCAAGGGTAAGTACTTCAGTAACCCCGAATGTGAGTAACGACAACCGTCTAGTGCTGATCGTTAACGACGTGCCACTGCATACGTTTTGCATCTTTATAGCCAAATCGGATTATTTGCTTTAGCACTATCTTGGTCGGAATACACACGCGTGGTAATCATTCGTTCACCTGATAATGAGTATAGCTGTGAAGAAATACGCATGGAAAATGACACGAGAACATCAAAGAAAAGTAATGGTGTTCCAGCTGGAAATTAACACGGACTTATGGCGGTGAATCAATCAATTTTCCCCCCCTTGGCGTCCTCAAGATCCACGTTCGTCTTTACAGACAATGTCTGTTATTTAGCTTCATAGTATATATGTGAGTCGGTTAGGGTGAAACTAAAACCGCTTTGGAAATTGTCGGTTCTTACACAGGTGTTTCTTACCGTTGTTAATTGGTTAATTATGTTTATTTGGGGAGAGAACGAGGACGCGAAGAACAGGAGGGGCATTTGGCTTAATGTCACAGTCAAGGTTGTTTCACACATATGGTGACAGTCAGTTGAAGGGAGCCGGAGTACCCAGAGAGATCCACCGCCCGTCGGCAAGTAACTGACAAACTTCCACACATGGACCAGCTGGGATCGAGCCCGTGCCGGTTCAGCGGTGCGAGGCTAGCGGAGAAAAGGCAAAAGGGGGACACTCAAGTCGAGGCGGTCGCCAACCACGCTACCAAGAATCGGGAGCAGAACGAACAGAACAACAAATGGTTAAATTGCATATATTATCTTACTTTACCTTCTTCCGGTCTGGTCTTTTCTGGCGGATAAATGCATTTCTCCGCCAAATTCTAACCGATATTTTCAGATTGACAGTAACTCAGATAATAAAATCTCGCAAAAGAGCACGAGAACGGACGAGACCACGGCCAACTGGGTTCGCCAGGAAAATACGCGCAGCTGATTTGAGACCTACAGGTATTCGTTAGCGTTGAAAACTGATTTATTATGTTGAATGGGGGGATGCGGGTGGTCGAGGGAGTAAAGACAAGTGTTTGTGAGTCTCAAATTAGCTGCAAGTTGGCTTCTGGTGAGCGTTCTATTTAGGATGAAAATGGGTTATAAAACCCGAGTTTTGCGAGCGTGGTTGGCGACCGCACCGACTTGATTCTCCGCCCTCCTCCTTTTCTTCATGGCCTCGACCCTCCCCATCAAATCAACATAATTAACCAATTAACAACGCTCTTAGTTGCAAATATCACAGGACACAACATATTCAGGCGTTATGTAAATATCTACATTTTCTGAATGTCTGAGGAGATTGTGGTCTCCTGTTGTACGTCCGGTCAGACAAACTATCACACAGGTTAAGGAATTTTAGACGGAAACGTTTGTATCTGCCTTACACGTTATTATCAGAGAGACTCTCTACTCCCAGCTATGTACCGAATAATGACACCCACATTCATACAAAATGTTCACTGTGTCCCCAAAGAAATCCAAATGTGCTTCCAGATCTATCAAAGTCTAGGTATTTTTTGTCTTTGTTACTTCGCATTTTGCGAAATTCTTTTTTCCTAAAGAGGCTAATTTGCATATTGATATTTCCTAGATTATCGGAACGTTGATATCCGATGTCGGTCACCTATTTGAACAGGAAGAGAGATCGCAACAGGTTTTTTAACGTAAAGTAATTTTACATCGAGATTGACAGAAAGTAAATACATTCTCTGCGGATCGATACACGGTTAATGCTGCTGAAATCGATCGTGTTACGCGCGGGTAGCTTATATGCGATATTTTAAGCGACCGAACCTTTTGTGCCATATGCACATGACAAGATTTTAAGTACTCCCTGGTCATAAAAGATAGCATATGGGTGCTAAATATTACTGTTTCTATTGGTTATGGAATTAGTAGCTTTGAAGTGAAGGAGAACGCGTGACCGGCGTATAATCCAAACCATACAAAATTATTGAGTCTTTACAAAGATCCGGGAAGCCAAACCATAGACACGTCCTATATTGATTTGACTGATTAAAGCTGCTATCTTCTTTCTATTTTCTATAAAACAATCAACGGCAAGTACTTCAGAAAACCCCAGATGTGAATAACGACAAGGGCTAGTGCCGATCGATCACTACGTGACTCTGCATACGTTTTGCATCTTCATAGCCAAATCGGATTATTTGCTTTAGCACTATCTTGGTCGGAATACACACGCGTGGTAATCATTCGTTTCACCTGATAATGAGTATAGCTGTGAAGAAATACACATGGAAAATGACACGAGAACATCAAAGAAAGGTAATGATGTTGCAGCTAGAAATTAACAATGACAGTATGGCGATGAATCAATCTTTGTTTTTTTCTTCTTCTTCTTCTTCTTGGCGCCCTCAAGACTCACATTCGTCTTTGCAGACAATATCAGCTATTTAGCTTCAGAGTATATTTATGAGTGGGGTAGGGTGAAATCACTATGGAAGTTGTCGGTTCTAGCAAATATCACAGGACGCAACATCTTCAGGCTTTATGTAAATATCTACATTTCTTGGAATGTCTGAATTTAGCAAATCCACCACCTCAGACATACAGAACAAAAAGGGGTGACCCAAGCTCTATGGGAACCACAGACACCGTGGAATGACTTCCAGTTGATGGTTCAATATGCTAACAACTGCGAGAAGTCTAAATGTTCTATTACATATACTCAAGTTAAAGAAATTATTCTACTGTGATTAACCGGAAGCGTCTCATGCCTCGTTTGCGTCCTTGCCAGGAATCCCGCTTAGAGCAATGACTTAAATATAAAGTTGTTAACACATCGATAGGATATTTAATGTTTAAGTGGGAGATATCTCACCACAATAAATTGACAGCATTGATGCAAAGAAATGGCGCATACCTGTTGCAAATTTCTTTTTACCCATGCAATCCTTTATTTTCTCTAGTCAACTTCCCGTTCATATTTTTCACCAGGGTGTTGCATCTACATCCGATATTTAGAAAGTCCGTATCGTATATGCCAGTGCAAATAGAGTATCCAACATGTATATCGGATAGAGGGGGTCCAGCAAACCTGAAGTTGACCCCACAAATTGACCGTACGATAGTTTTATGTAAAATATGGTACATATGCAGTTTCCATTAATTTCGTAAGTAGTTGCTACTTTTTTCGTTTATACACTTGACTGAAATTCCGTAGAAGTAAAAGTGTTTCACTCAAGTAAATTGGTCCCACTTAAGTAATGAGTGAAACATTTCGTTCAAGATGAGTGAGTAAATCAAGTTGACTGTAGTGGAATAAACTTCACTCATCATGAGCGATTTATCAACTCAAATTTGAGTGAATTTCACTCAAACTTGAGTGAGTTTTACTCAATTCCTACTCTTACTTCGGTGATCTTTTCACTCAACTTCTTTAGAGAGTAATAATTGTACACCCCAAATATAATGTGTGTATAACTTTGGACCATCGCTCGTATGCATATCAGATGGCACAAACAAAGATATTGACGAAAAATGTGTTGCTTCTAGCCCGTACACTACAACTTATTACCAAGGAGACCCTCTAACCCCCACAACGTAACGAACAATGACACACACTCATATACAAATGTTCACGATGCTCCCAAAGAAATCCACATGTGCTTTCAGATCTCTCAAAGTCTAGATATTTCTTTGTCTAATATTGTGCGATTGTGCACTGCCCACTCACAGGGAATTCGTATCAATTGGATTGCATATACATACCCATCTCACACCACATAAATATCAAGGGACGTAAACTAGAAATGCACTTTTCCGCCGGAAATTACCGGATTTCAGAGGTTCGACTGAGAACAAATAAACGCAATTTATTCATACCTGGCGGTGTTCGGGTTCTCTGTTGCACTTCATAACACAAATCCCGGCTCGTATATGGCGCTGCTGTGCATAGTTTTTGTAAAATCCTTTCTCAAATCAGTGGTTAAATTCCCCCGCTTCGAGCATCTTCACGGACGTTGAATGACTGCTGTAGCCTCGAACCCGAAATCCTAACAAGTACGTCACGCACAACGAACAACGCTGATCGGCTATCTTGGATTGACGGACACGTTTGACAGTTTTGAATTTCGCGCACTGTCCGCTGCAATAGTACAGAGACTCTATAATAATAATGATAAAAACTTTATTATAGAGTCCCTGAATAGTGTAAACAGTCAATCAGCGTTGTTCGTGGTGCATGACGTAAGATCTCGGGTTCGAGGCTACGGCAGTCCCTCTTGCATATGGCTCCAATTTCAACGTCCGTGAAGATGTTCGAAGCGGGGAAATTTAACCACTGATTTGAGAAAGGATTTTACAAAAACTATGCACCGCAGCGCCGTATACGAGCCGGTGTGTAACAGAAAACCCGAACACCGCCAGGTATGAATAAATTGCGTTTATTTGTTCTCAATCGAGCCTCTGAAATCCGGTAATTTCTGGCGGAAAAGTGCATTTCAAGTTTACGTCCCTTAATATTTATGTGGCGTGAGATGGGTATGTATATGCAATACAATTGATACGAATTCCCTGTTTGCCCACTGGGCAAATCCAGTCTTTAGTATGTACTTTTTATATGTATGGTTTGACAGCTCGTTTTTAAATTCTTGTTTTCGCATTAAAGAATTTTGTTTCAACACTTACTTACACCAGAGTTGATTGTTTATGTTTATATTTGACGAAATTCCTTTTTCATAAAGTAGCTAATTTTCATATTGACATTTCTTAGATTATCGATACGTTAATATCCTGTGGCTAAATGGTGGAAAGATTCCGGGCAATAACTTTAGGTGGCATATCACTGTTTCGTACTAAAAACGAGGGAGTTTCCCATTGGTGTAGGGGTCACCCAGTGGGATCCCCCCCCCCCCCAGAACAGACATGTAAAATTGAAAATGCCATTTTTTAAAATTGTGTTGATATAAATTCAGCCTAAAGATTGATAGAAAATCAGAATGGATGAATTTAGGAACAAAATATGGAATTTAGTGATAAATTGGTGACGACATCATGCACATGGGAACGACGGTATCCTATAGGTGCCATTTTTGTCACTTTAGCAGACGACTTATTACACTGAAAACGAGCTGGCGATGGGTATATAATTCCCACTTTTTTTAAAGCTACTGGAGTTACTTGACAGAGTCGTAGTGAATATAAACATCTCATTTGTGTAGTGGATACCTCAGCCGTCAGGAGAACTTGGTGTATATTGTCGAAAATCAGATCACATTTGGATGTTGTTGTTGTTGTGGAAATGACAGCTCAGTTATGCAATTTTTTTTCGAACGTTCTATGTTTTGGCATGAAAATGTTCCTGAGATAGATACATTCATTTTGATATATGATATATGAACAGTTTTTTGTGTTTAGAGTGGTATCACAGCGAGGCACCAAACATAGGGCTAAACACAGCAATCCTGTAAGACATTATACTACATAGCACCCTTAGAACTGCTTCTCAGGATTCTCCTCAAATTTGGCATGCATGTACCATATCAGGAGATGTTGCTCTGGATTGTCTTACGCTCATTGGCACTTACAGGTGGCTCCACCTGGTGGGAAAATCCCAAATTTATTTGCCTGTAATAATTTGAGAACTGCGCATCGGATTCTTCTTGAATTTGGTATGAATATACCATGACATAAGATGTCGATGGAGATTGCATTTCGCCCCACTTGCGCGTACAGGTGGCGCCACATGGTGTCAAAATCTACATATCGTTTCAGGACCATAACTTGAGAATCCTCCTCGGATTCGTCTAAAATTTGGTATGCAGATACCATTCCCTGAGATGTCCCTTGGGATTGTATTTCGCCCGCTTCTGCCTACAGGTGACGCCACCTGGTGGAAACATCCTAAATTAGTTTCCGGGCTATAATTTGACAACTGCTCATCGGCTTCTTCTCAAATTTGGTATTCATATGCCAGAAAATGTGGCTTGGGATTGTGTTTCGCATACTTCCGCCTATAGGTGGCGCCACCTGGTGGAAAAATCTAAATGTAGTTTCCGGGCAATAACTTGGGGACCCCTCTTCAGATTTGTCTCTAAGTTTGTATGCCTATACCATGCCATAAGATGTCGCTTCGGATTGCGTTTCACCGACTTGCACCTACAGGTGGTAAAGTCTAAATTTGGTTTTTGGGCAATAGGTTGTGGACGCCTTCAGATTCTCGTCAAATTTGATCGCTTGGATTTGCATCTCGGTTACATAATTCCGTGGTACACTGTGTGGAAACTATATTACAGCAGAAATCAACATTCAGTCGGCCATTCTGAGTTGATCTCAGAACCTGGGGAGGCGGAATGATCCTTCTGCTTCCTGCCCCTATGAAGTAGCAGTTGCTCCCCTCATGTATATCACCTGAGACCAACAACGCTCAAAAATATCGCTGCGATTTCGGCGGGGGACCTAGCAACCTCTGGCTGCTTGTTAACTTGTTAATTGGGGTTTGATATGTTAAATTTTATGTCATTTGAAATGAAATACCAAAAAAAAAGATAAATAAATAAATAAACAAATCTACGCCTCGCACCACACGAGTTATGTTGGGGTCCAACTGGGTAAATGTCGGGTGAAATTCGCTGTTGAAATTCTGGCGATTATGTTTAATATATTATACAGATATGAAACGGTGTCAAATGCATATAATTGCCAATAAAGTTCATCTCAGGGTGACCTCTTTTGTCAAATTCAACGTCCTCTGTTGGCTGGTAACGATGCTTGTTTTGACAATCTTTTTTTTTAGTTTGAATGAGGTCGACTATTTGTCTGCACTCCAGTGTAAGCTGGTTAAACCTAGGAGAACACTCGCTGGTGAACAGTCGAACATATCTGATTTCTGTGTAACCGCCGAGGAAACAATGCTCTTATGATAACATACACTGGTGAGAACATAGGCTAAGCCATTTGAAGATGAACAAGTATCATATATAATCGAAAGAAGGGCCAGTAAATATGGTGAGTATTCGAGTTTTTCCATAATAGAGACGATAAATAATATTTGAAGATGTTCTGTTGGGATTTCATGGTAAAAGTAATAGTTATTTCACGAAATATAAGTTGACGAAATGTGTTATTTGTCAGACTGAAATATTGGCGCTTTCACTGTTCAGCTTTCTGTTATATGACACAGAATTATGGTGTTCTATTTGGGTCAAGTTTGCGTCGCGTGGCGACTTTTAGAAACTCGCCACTCGCCACGCGCCGTGGACCTCTCCGGCGCGCGGCGACTGGCGACTTTTTGCTATCTCTTAACCTGCAAAAAGTCGCCAGTCGCCACCCGCCGTAAAACACGGCGAGTTTCGCTCTATCTCTTAACCTGGAAAAACTCGCCGCGCGCCACTCGCCGGATGAACCACGGCGCGCGGCGACTGGCGACTTTTGACTGTAGTAAAACTCGCCACTCGCCACGCGCCGTGGACCTCTCCGGCGCGCGGCGACTGGCGACTTTCTGCTATGTCACGGCGAGTTTCGCTCTATCTCTTAACCTGGAAAAACTCGCCGCGCGCCACTCGCCGGATGAACCACGGCGCGCGGCGACTGGCGACTTTTGACTTCTGGAATTCTCAGGACTTTTTCTCAAGTGCGCATGCCCGGGGAGCATCAATTATCGGAATTTTTTGTTCGAAACATGCTGTCATTTAATTTTTTTTTAAATCTCTTCCTCGTGCATAAATATACATAATTTCTAATGAATGAACTCTCCAGCTACATCTGATGCTATGTAACTAATTTTGAAGATGTAAGCTATCTGTAATGATTAATATAGTTGTTTTTTGAAACAAGTTGTGTTTAATGCAATAAGCATATAGGGCAATCTAAATTTTGTCAAATGTGCAGATATGTTTTTATTAAAATACTCGTTATCCGTTTCTGTGCAGAACTTGCATACTCTCGTAAATTTTCTGCTCGTATATTTAAAAAAGTTTCAGTTCTTATTAACACCAAGACAACATTTTCAATCGGTTTTTTCATTTGTTTTATGTAAGTGCCTATATATATTTATAAAACAGCATATCGTTTTCAATTCAGAATGGATCGCTTTGAAATTGCTCCTTATTTAAAATACAATAAAGCACTCGACGCGGGAATTTTGTTTTACAAGATAAAAGCAACTTCAACTAATATGCTGTATGAAATATTAAGAAAGCGAATTGAGCGTCATCGTCATATTGATTAAAAAAGTAAGAAAAAATGCTAACATTTTCTTTGGGTGATTGAATTTCTCTCTTCGTAAGTTTTATGTGAACGAGTCGGGCGATATCTTTGTATAAGAGATCCTTTATTGCTGTTTTAATCGCTAGAGCGGCTCTTTGTTGGGTTGATATTTCCTGTATCACAAACCCTACAAACTATCAAGACCCTATTTTTAAAGATGAAAAGACGTATTTCTTTCAACAGTTTCCATATTTTTTTTACTTCCTCAAATTCTATGAGATCGCGACTGTGATTTATGATATTGCAACTGCATAATTGATGCTCCCCTGGCATGCGCACTTGAGAAAAAGTCCTGAAAATTCCAGAAGTCAAAAGTCGCCAATCGCCGCGCGCCGTTGTTTGTCCGGCGAGTGGCGCGCGGCGAGTTTTTCCAGGTTAAGACATAGAGCGACTCTCGCCGTCTTTTACGGCGCGTGTCGACTGGCGAGTTTTTGCAGGTTAAGAGATAGCAGAAAGTCGCCAGTCGCCGCGCGCCGGAGAGGTCCACGGCGCGTGGCGAGTGGCGAGTTTCACTACAGTCAAAAGTCGCCAGTCGCCGTGCGCCGTGGTTCATCCGGCGAGTGGCGCGCGGCGAGTTTTTCCAGGTTAAGAGATAGAGCGAAACTCGCCGTGTTTTACGGCGGGTGGCGACTGGCGAGTTTTTGCAGGTTAAGAGATAGCAGAAAGTCGCCAGTGGCCACGCGCCAGAGAGGTCTACGGCGCGTGGCGAGTGGCGAGTTTCTAAAAGTCGCCACGCGACGCAAACTTGGCCCAAATAGAACACCATACAGAATAAATCGGCAAACTGATGAGAAACGTATATCCTTTCTGCTGCATAGCGTTCAGCCACAGATAAAAATGTTCTTGTGGTCTGTAAATCTAAATACCGGTACAGTTCAAAACACGACTCATCAACATGTTGAATACTGGGGTCTATGGAATGCCAAATGTCAAAATAATCTGAAACTCTCAGTTATCGAACCAAAAGCCTAAGTTTCTAATAGATAGCATAAGTTATCGAATCGAAAATCTAGGTTTTCGAATTGATAACTTAAGTTAACGGTCGAAAACCTAGGTTATCTAGCAGACAACCGCATGCTGGCTGATCAAAACGTCTGACAGAACCACACAATCAACATCGAAAATCACAGTTGTTTGTAGATAACTCAAGTTATCGAACAGAAAACTTAGGTTTTCGAATCGAAAACTTAAGTTAACGGTCGAAAACCTATCTAGCAGACAACCCCGAGTTTCTCTTTCAACCTCGAGTTTCTCTAATATTTTGGCCACCCGTCCAGAATAACTTAGGTTTTCGAATTTGCGATTGTCGTAAAGTGAAACTGGACTAAATAACTTCGAGTTTCGATATCCCAGTACTTTGGGTTTCGCGCCCTTTCCCGCATGCTGACTGATCAAAACGTCGGACAGAACAACATAATCAACATGTATTCAACAAAAGGATAACTGAGATTATTTATTTAATGTAGACTATCCTGTATGACCGAGCCTAGTTTATACAAGCATTATCAAAGTCTGGGTATTGGTACTCAGAACTAGGCCTTTAATCAGTTTAATAGCTACATATATATGCTGCAGACTGAATTGGGGGAAATAGTCTAGTTGTAATTCAGCTATCCGGTCAAGCTGACTGACCGACATCAGACAGGTCAGTGTAATTCACACCAGCAAAGCACATCTAGTGAATTGTAGATAGCTACTTTGGCAAATACTTCGGTGACACACATGCTGTCTCTGGGTCAACGGCGAGTAATACAGGCAGTGAATGTTATTTCGCTTATCGGTGTGAGCAGTTTGATTCCATATAATTAATTTTGCCACGTGGTTCTCTCTGCATTTCTGATTGGTCAACAATCGGAAAACGCGCGAAACCCAGAGTACCCGGATATCGAAACTAAGTTAGAAAGTCGCGTTTCACTTCACAACCATGGTTTTCTCTTTGATAACTTACGTTTTCTGTTTGAAAACTTAGGTTTTCGATTCAATAACTGTGAGTTTCTGATTATTTGGACATTTGGCCTTCTCATAGGTGTCTGCACATGTCGACCATATGGAGTGACTGACTAGTGTAAACAAATCACACATACTGGTATCTGTTTTGACAAATAATGAAGGTTTGATGCATACATTCTGTCTAATGCTGGGAAATGCTTTAACTATGGCGAGTATTCATATTTTATTAAATATACGCTGTCGAACGTGGGAGAGACTTCCATCTCGGCACTTTCTTCGGATTTTTATATATAAAACAGAATAAATGGATAAACTGGTGAGATGGAGATGAGAAATAGGCCTGGAAGCACAATTTTATTAATAATATCTTCATTTTCTTCAACTGACCTTCGCATTTCCGCATTTCATGCGCTGGGGTGGGGGTCCGATGGCCACTTTGGCCGTCCAATAGTCAATAGTTGTGCCTGAATTGCCTTGAAATGGGTCGGATACATGAGAAGAATCGTCTGAGATTCCAAAATTTTACCGCTGACCCCCAATCCCCAACTGTCATAGTTGACAAATTTTATCGTCATATTTTCGAAGCACCGTGGGGGAAATATTATTGAAACGCGCTGATGGAATTGTTTTAGCTCATGTGAGATGGTTTTTCAGACACGCCAAAGTTCGTTAAATCACATCTAATATTTCCAAAATTTCCGGGGGAGGACCGCCAAACCCCCGCCCCCCACACACACACCGTCTGAGGGAGGCGGACACCAACTCCCTGTCCGACTCCTATCTGCTCCCGCCGCCCAATATTCAAGTCGCTTCACCGCCCCTGTATTCTTTAAAATTTGATTTTTCAGTATGTAAACTGCAATGATAATTTAATTTCGCATGCTTTGGATATGAAAATCAAAGCTTGACTATCATCACACACAAAGGAGTTTTCACCGTATTAACGTCACATATCCTTCAGAGCCTGAAATATACGCGAGATGTCAAGGCGAATCTCTGAGATATTAACAATTTAGTTTTACCTTTTCTTTTCAGTAGAACTCTAGGCGCAGAACACAACGGCGAAAATGATAGCAAGTAAAGTAGAGAGACCTTTCAGCTGGAATCTGATTGTGGATTCATTGTCTAATATGAAGTGTGAACTTAATACTGAGTGTCAATCTATATAATACACCAATAAACAATGATAATACGGATTACCTATTGGAGTGACGCAGGTTAACAAGAAAACCTAGCGCTTGCAGAAGAAAGAAGGAAATCTGTCAGAGGAAACAAACTAGACTCAGAAACACCAAATGACGGGATTTATTCTCATATACAGTATACCAGAAAATTCCAAGTAAGTGTTTTGTTGTTTTTTTAAATCTCCGATTGTATAATTGGATTGAGTAGAATCTACTGGAACAGCAACAGGTCGGATTATTGGTTCCTCTGATGAATTCAGTCGTGTCGTATAGACCGAAAAATTATGTTGGGAAGGGGGGACAGATGGTGAGTGAAGTAAAAAGAGTTCCCCTTACCCCTACTCTGATTATAAGATAGTAAACTGTTCCAGAGAACGCAGTATTTCACACCATGAGAGCAGGACTGTTAAGCAGGCTACCTTAACCCAAACACAAAGCGGTTGCATCCTTCTCCATCCACCTTACTGCGGGGTTGAACACATTTAGTCTTCTATTTTCTCGTCTTAAGCAGCAGTAAAAGATGAAAACCGCGCGGGTTGACCTTTGAACCCATGCCGCTGGACCGGAGGTGAATACTGCTATAATCCGGCACTTCCAGCCACTTGACCTTTCCATATTGGCCTCGACCACTAATAATTGTGTTACTTGTTATGTATTAGCATAAAAAAAATCACAAAATATTCAGAAAACTATCGATGCATAAATCCACTTGGCATGACAATATTCACCTTGTGGTACACTAACTATGAACGTGTTGACATCAGTTGACCATGGAAATGTCATATTCCCGCCATTGACAGCTGATTGGTGCTACCGAATATCATTCAATTTGTAAACAGGGAGCCTTCTCACCCCTCACTGATCATGTCCCCATCCAGCATGCTTTTCCCAAAGTGGCCAAAATCAACACCCAGAAGTACAGTTTGAAGCCTCATCTGCAATTTGAAATATCAGCTTTATCAGAAATGCTCATAAAATCCACAAAATTTGCTCTCAAATTTCTAAACAATGTAGTTCGAGGACTCCGACCCGGAAGTGATTAACTCCGGTCTGATGCCTATTACACACCGATGATACGATAAGGTCATGGGCTCACATGTCTACCTCGACAGTCAAAAATTCCGACATGACTGTGGAAATAAGATTCTGTGGAGAAAATCGGACAAGGGACTTTACATAATAGTGGCGTTTATTTCTTATTCACCACCTCTGTATATATATTAACATTTTCATGATTTGTATATAATTCTATTGCCATAAAAACCACATTACTGAAATTATCCTATGTATATTCACTTGTTAATTCGGGATAGAACAAGCCCTCTGAGGTTTTATTCCCGCCACATATGTGGCTATATATTACTACTCATTTTTTTTTTATTCCGCATATCTGATTTTTCTTGCTGTGTGGTGAATAAACATTCATTCATTCATGAAGTGTCGACAAAAATCCGGAAAGAACGGACTTTACATGAACCCATGGACATTTCTTGTGGAGTAAATTATAGAGTGTGGGTGTTTGATAGCTCTGTCTCGTAGAGTATGATGAAAAGGGTCTCGGGGCTGTTGGTTGACTGTCACTGGAAATTATAGTGCGCATGCGCATTCGATAGGAAGATCTGGGGTGTACGTTTTGTGGGTCCATCCGTGGTCCAAATGGGTCGTGCAGTGTATAAGTTTTTGGAACTTCCGTCAATCCCGTCAGACCGAAAACAGTAGAAAGGGGCGTTTGGGTGGGCGTTTCGTGGTAAATATGTACTTTTTTTTTTTTTACTGTGTAGCAAACTATAAGATGTGGATATTTGTTCGATCTGTCTCACGTCGTAGCATACAACGGGTGAGATTTCGGGGGTCGTAAATTGACTTTCGCTGGGAAGTTGCGGTGTGCAAAGGCACTCGCCACGAAGGCATGCTGTGGGCGTTTTCGGGTTTAGGTGAGCCATCCACGTTCCAGATGGATCGGGCAGGATATATTCTGAAACACTCGTGTGATAGAGTCAGACTGGCGTGATTTTTATTAGTGGTCGCCTCAATTTGCGCATAGTAGAAAAAGGGCAGTTTCTGATGGGAGTTTGGGACGTCATATGGTCTATCCGCGGTCCAAATGGGCCGTACATGACATATTCAAGAGCTTGTGACGAAGACTACGATCGGCGTGATTTTGCCTGGTCACATCATTCTGCGCATGCGCGATCGGAAGTTATTAGCGAAAGATGGCAGTTTCGGGAATGCTCAAGGGCTCTTTTGGGGTATAGGTGCACCATCTTTGCTCTAAATGTGTCATGGGTATTATCCTGTTGAACGACCGTGGGTGGAATCATACTTGGGGTGATACACTCATGCGCACTTGAGGAGCAGTAGAGGCAGGGCAATTTTGGAAGTGAGAAGGAGCACTTTTGCGGAGATGTGGGTCATGTTCGGTCTGGCAACTTGGTCAAGTTACCTTGTAGCATATGTTTATGCAAGAGTGAGAGTGATTGCGTGAGTGTGGAGATGTGTGTGTGTGTGTGTGTGTGTTGGTGTGCGTGTGTGTGTGTGTGTGTGCGCAGAGGTGACGGACTACATGTACGAGTGACGAGAAGTAAGGAAAAAGAGGTTTGTGTTTGTATGTGTTTGGAGGAGTGTTTGTGTGTGTGTATGTGTGTGTGTGTGTATAGGAGTGAGGAGAAGGACTGAGGAGGAGGTTTTGTGCTTTGAGCCGTGTGTTGGTTTGTGTACATGGGTAAAAGCGCTCGGTGTCCGGTGTTTTTTCACCATGTTCACGCATAATATCGTTCTATTAGCGTTTGGAACGCGTTCTGAACGCGTTTTGTATTCGTTTCGTTTGCTCCTCAAGGAACGCGTTTATACCTTGCAAACGCGTCTGGTCATCGGTATGTTTTTGTTGTTGTTGTTGTTGTTGTTCTTAAATAAACGTTACCGTCCACCCCACGGTTGCTTCGTCGGATGAAAATATTTGGTATGGGTTTTTTTTTATTTGTCAATGGTTTCGGCGATTGAGTGTTGACCAAAAGCTTCATGGAGTCAAGATCAAACGAAACTCTTTGTCGGCTCAGTATCACAAGCAAAATCGTTTCGCTTGGTACGGGAAGATAAATACTGTTTCGCTTGGTGAACGGAAAGATTTAAGATCAGCTCAATATATAAATGAAACAATATCGAATATTCCCATCAAATCGCTAAGTTAAAAGTGCGTCCCGTTAACTCGCGTTTAGAAATACCGGTAGTTTCGTACGTTCATTAGTTTCATTAGTTTACGGCATAAATGAAACAAAAGGAAAATTGCAGGACACAGAACGTTTTTATCCCTGTATATACGCCACATATATTTATTTGACCTGGTTTGCAAAATAAAAACACAAATTTGCGATAGTTGAACGAAAAGAGAAACGCGTTCGAAACGCGTTTATAAAACGCGTTCATAAACGCGTTTTGATCAGAGCAAACGCGTTTGACGAGGGAAACGCGTTTTGGTAATAGAAAAATTAAGCGATATTGAAAGCGTTTCGTTTCCTATAATCGTTTGGAACGCGTAAACTTACATTTATTTCCGTTCGCGTTCGTTAGCTCAAACTAAACTAAAATAACCGGACACCGAACTTTTTTACCCATGTACGTATGTGTGCTGGTGTGTGTGTGTGGGTGTGGGGAGGTGCATGTGTACGTTATGTGTTAAGGTCATGACGCACACAGATGAAAGAAGTAAGATCAACACAAGCCATGTATTCCTTTATCCGTGCATCGGCTGCACTTCAGAAGCCGCCATTTGGTGCTGCATCTGTCTTCGGTCATGTTCACTCTTGTCCCTTAGACGTACATGTATCTCTAAGCCTCTTCTTGTAATATGTCCTGGCACAGCTGTTTGCGCCTTCTGACCGGATTTCCAAGGCCTCCGTGGTCGGCAGATCCATATCCTCTTCCAAGTTACACTTGATTTTCATGACGAACCTATGCGTGGTTTCGCCTTTCATCTCAATCGGCAACCGGCTTTACTGCATTGACATGACTATATTTGATGTGTGGGCGCATTTGGATGTGCGCCTGTTATTCAGTCTGGCGTCCTCGATCGCCTCCGCATGAATATTACTAGCCTCATCCATAATACGATCCCACAAGTTGAGTTCTTACTCACTCAGGATTCCCTAAGTGAGACGTCGTCTGACTATCCACGAGCAAGCTGTCAGTATCCGGAAGTACTGGAACTATAGCGGCACATGTCGTTCTGTGATCATGCATTCAACAGACAACCCGGTTATCATACACATCGTAGTACATTAAGAGTTCTTTGCATGGACCCAGAACATTAGGCTTGTGATTTCAAAAGTTTATGCATCACATAGCTACCTCATGCGTTCGTTCGCACAATATTCAGGCGCATTTCTGAAGTTCCATCCATATAAGCCTTTTCGCGGTTACAAGAATCTGGGGTGATGACGGCCCTTTTTCTACGCTATAAAGAGATCATTTATCTCTCAAAATATGCAAGACTGGAAAATTGACATGCTTTCTAGTTTATTTTATGTTGATTTCTCGAGTTTCATAACAATTTAGCCAGTAGGGTTAGTAAAATCACCAGCAGATCCGTTCGTACAGTGGGCTTCTTGTGTTAATCTAGCGGCACAGAAAGTGAAAGTATCACCGCTCCGATACCAGAATGCAGTGCGTTTAACATGGTGTTGTTGTTGTAAATTTGTAACAGCGAAAAGGAGTATTCTACAAGAAACGTCAACGATAACTTATATAGACCTTCTCTTGCTATTCACTGAAAATTTAAAAAAGTCTTCCTAAATGGAATGATCTGCTTCCTATATTAAAATGTACAATGTCAATGTCTTTATTTAAGTAGAAGTCAGTTACTGAACAGCTGATGTTGTACCAATGTTTTTTTTTGCAATCCATTGTATATGTAGAGCATTTGTTTAACTCTACCTGGCCTGGGAAGGG